>JAOXJP010271957.1:0-20102 GCA_025762735.1 Platanus orientalis | reverse complement strand
ACGTAGAAGAGATGAGTGACATCGGTGAGCGGGGAGAGCTTGGCTAGGGTTTCGTCGGTGTCGGAAACGTTGCATTGGATGTACTCGACGGCGTTATCGGCGTTCCAGGAGGGGCGGGGGCGGCGGGCGACGCCGTAGACCTTCCAGAGACCACCGGGAGTGTCAGAGAGAGGAAGGATCTCAGCCAAGCTGCTGCCGACGATGCCAGTGATTCCGATCACCAGGCCGACGCTCTGAATCTTTTTGGGATCTTCGTCTTCCCCAAATTTCTTCTGTTGTAGAAAAAAAAAAAAAAAACTTCAATCTCTAACCATCAAACCAATAAATAGACGATTTCACTACTAGCAAGCAATTAATAAATAAAAAGAAGAATCCAATCCAATAGAAAAAAAGAGGGATCAATTAAATTTGCCTTTGCAGCGCCGATCGCTCCTGCCCACCACCAACTCATATTTATTATTATTTGAAATTACAAGAGAAGAAAGCAAAACTCAGAACGGAATTGGTCTTCGAGTTCTATAAATATGTGGGATGCGTAGGCAGTTTGGAATGAAACTCCAAAACAGTATCAATAAATGAGTATGTATATACACCGATTTGTCCATTAAGCACCCCTCTTATTTAAACTTTAATCAAGAGTGTTTGCCTCATTATGGCTTGACTTAACTAATAAAACAGCATTAATAATAATAATAATAATAATAATAATAATAATATATTCTAAAAGAGATAAGACTCAATGTGGCTGAACTGTCCGTCGAGGAAATTGCTATTTACACCACATAAAATTTTGAACTTCACTTTAAAAATTAAAAAAAATTGCTTTTACTTTTATACCCCTTCTTCAAATCTTTCTCTTACCTAAAATATCCCTCCCTTCGTCTCAAACCTCATCCATTTCTGACGTCAACGATGGTGGTCCATCGGTGGCAATCCGGAGGTCAGTAACTTTTTGATTTTTTTTGTTTTGTTTTTTTTACGTGTTTGATTGTTGTTACCGAGCATGGCAACCCCCGCTCGGCCAGTCTAGCCTGCCCTGCTTGACTGGACTGGCCGAACAGGGGTTTCTTTGCTCGGCAATTATAGTCCGAATAGAGAAAAAAAAAGTAGGGAGGGAGGTTGGGGGTTGGAGAGGAGGAGGGGAGAGAGAGAGAGAGGAAGAGGGAGAAAGAGAGAGAGGGGGGAGAAAGAAAGAGAGGCGGGAGTGTTGGAGAGGGAGGGAGAGAGAGTTGGAGGAGGGTGCCAAAGGGAAAAGAGGGAGAGAGAAAGAGGAAAAGGGAGGAGAGAGGGGGGAGAGCAGGAGAGGGAGGGAGAGAGAGGAAGAGGGTTGCTGGAAGGGAGAGAGAAAGAGGAAGAGGAAGAAAGAGAGAGGAAGAAAGAGAGAGAGGGGAGTGCGGGAGAGGGAGGAGAGAGGAGGGGGTGCCAGAGGATCGTTGCAACCGCCGGACGCCCGATTGGTTGCCGGAGGTGTGGGAGAGGGGTGTTTTTGGTAGGAGAGTGATGACGGGAAAGGTATAAAAAAAAAATGAAGTGGATTGAGATAATGTTGAGCTGCGATTAGCAGTTCCCATCTGTCGACCCTAATGAGACATATAGAACCCTAATACTCTTGTTTTTCAAAGAAATAATGGAGCCTTTTAAACCTAACTAAACTGTAAAAAGATGTTGAACACGACACCAACACCAGCACCAATAAGTGTTGCGCACATGAATGAGAAAGGCTTATTCGAGGGATTATTATAAGCATAAAATATAATGGGTGCGGTAAGGGATGACCTCACTGGGAAAGAAAGTAAGATTTGTATAGATTTGATTTCTTCCCTTTATTATTATTATTTTTCATATTAAAGCCTTTGATTACGACAAGACTAAGCTTGAATGCGATAAAGGGTAACCCATAATCAAGAACTGGACTGGAAGGTAAAAGAGAGCGAGAGATATGGTGCTCCACTTCGTTTCCCTCTCTTCAATTTTCCTTATGATAGACTCTCAATCGAATTCTCCGCATGTAACTGAAGTGAAGTTAATTGTATGAAAAAGAGTGAATTGAAGCGAAGCAAAATAAAGTGAAATGAAATTGTATAATAGCCTGTTTGACAGTCACCTGAAATGTAATTATTTCATTTAAGTTTCCGAAGGCATTTATAACCGTGAGGTGATGATTTGAAATGAACTAATTCAAATTTATACTGATTTGTTAACTATAATTAAAAATAAAGTCATCTCAGGTTTTTCTATAAAATTAAATGATTACTGTTATTGCACAAGTCTGAATGGTTTCATTGCAAAACCATTCCATTATGGCTACAAAAGCCTAGGAAACTCAAATGAAATGATTGTATTACAGGTGGCTGCCAAACGCAGCCTAACTAACTTGATCGGATTTTAATCAAGGAAATCAAGGTACCAGGAAAACCTTAAATGGAAAACCAATACTCCAATGAGCATTTTTCTATTTCAATCAAACGGCCGTGTTCCATTTAGATTTTTGAACATCCGTACTGTTTACTAAACTTTCCATTATTTAACTCTCTTGCAATTATAAATTTAAAATGCCTTTATCATCCTTTTCTAGCAATTATTTTTCTATTTATAATGCAATTACAAATTTCGTTTCTCAAAAGGATATGCCTCCCAAGACTTTTTAACTGTTGCTCTCTCTACGTTTGAGTTTATTGAGCTCAAAGTCTACAATTTTCAGACAAGCGTAGGATCGTGGGTTGCCACATTTTAAGAACCCATACCATAAGGGTGTAGGTCAATAGGGTGTGCCCTTCTTTATCTTCTTACATATTTCTCTAAAAAATATCTCAAAGAACCAAACCCTAATTTGGGTCGAGAATGATCCCGTAAATAAGAGGGGAGGAGATGAAAGTGGATATGTACGCTTTTTCCAATTTGTCTCTTTGAACCACTGTATTTTACTTCCTCGTTAATGCTTGTATGCATTACACCCATGGCCGTTGCGTTGCTCTAGGTACGGGGTAGTCTGACCATAAGGCTCATTTCCTATTGGGTCACCATATGTGAGTCTCTCCCATGGAGAAGAGAGGGATCTTATGCATCGGTTGGTTGTGGTTTGCTTTATCAACAAAAGGTGGTTGGCTGTTATTTCCTCACCCATGTCTCAGTTCAATTATACAACTTTGAATGCTCCAACAAGCCCAGAGTGGGATAAGGCAAATCCCACGTTCTTGATCATACTTCACCACATTTGTGTTTATTCATATATGGAGTTAATAGTTGACCTATTTCTTGTTAATGCACCAATAATCAGTTACTCAGAAGTGCCTGTGGATAGCTCCAGAACTTTCCAGAAGGGTAGCAGTTAAAGCGAACAGATAAGCCATCAATTGCCATAACTAAAACTGAGCATAACCTTCTTCACAAAACACAAATCCAACTTATAATAATAGATTTTCTTCTTGCTCATTAAGATTATCTGCGTTTTAAGATTTTGGTGCAATGCCAAGAGAGAAAAAAAAAAGCAATGAGATCCTGATCAGAAAACAGAGAAGATCTAGCAATGAGGAAGAATTTCATAAAACAAGGGCTAGAAAACTATTGCCATATCATATATATACATGGGTAAGTACTATTTGGATTTTGGCAGTCCAATAACAACACACGGGATCCGGTGATATACATTTTGGGTATTATCCCATTTCTCAAATAGTTTCTTATCAAAGCATCCGTGGATTTAGTCCTTAATACAAAGTTCTTCACAGATAACGTGTTCCACCAATGTAACTCCGGTACAAAATATTGATTTGACTAAATAATATACAACCTTGCAAACTGCTACCCTTTTGGGTGTCAAAAAAATTAAGGAGATCAGCCCAGGAAAAGCCTTCATATCTTTAAAGCATAAGAAAACAGAATAATGCACTTTCAGCATATAAAAACAGTAGAGAGAGCAAAAACAGAACTTATGAACAACCAATTTCCCCCACATGCTTGAGATGCTGAAAAAACCATATATTTGCAATTACACAATGAATATTGCATATATAAGTTTGCTTTCTGTAGAAACCCAGGAGCAAACTCTAACATACTAACAAGCCGTGTATGCAAATACAGGTTCTTGATGCTCACAAAGTACCTACATTCATACGTATGCATGTTAAGGACTAGCTAGCTAAGAAGTTATATGAAGCAGCAGTCATAAAAGCTTTGAAAGTAATATGATCAACCAAACACAAATTCCCCATATACAAAAAAAAAACACAAAACAAAAAGGCATCAGGGATGATTTTCCAACTTCTGACTTTGTTCTCCCTGCAGTGTTGACTTTCACTTGATGAAGTGAGGATTGAGGAGCCCTGAGATCTCAAGAAACCCAACACGCTCCCTCCCTCCAAATATATTCTTCAGTTTCTCATCACACACTATGATCTTCTTGTTCTCTGGATCCTACCAAATACAAATATGTAGGAAAAAGAAAAAAGAAAAAAAAGAAAGAATCAATACCAAATTTTATGAAGAACATCAAGGCCACATAGCTTAAAAAACATATGATCTTCATGATGTTGCGAAAGAGATCCGAACAGAACTGCAGCAATAACTGAATTTTATGTAAACAAAATCAAATTCTAAAAGAGAGGTTCTGCTCACAACTTCACCTAATCAACCTAACTATTTGGGGCCAGCTGTGTAGAAGTAGAACAGTAGTATAACATATGAAGAGGGTATTCCTGATTGATTGTCTTTTGTTATGCATATGGCTGTATACAGTCTAGCCGTAATGGATGCTCCTGCTCTATGTATAAATACAAGTTAGAGTGAGAGAGAGAATATTCTCCACTCACGATTTCCTTCAACCTATGTTACCGCCCCTACCAGTCTTTGGTATTTTTTTTTTTTTTTTCTGTTTCTTTCTTTAAATCAGCAGTGCTTTTCGTGTTCAAAGCTTCCTTGTGCTGTTTGATATTCTGTATTGTGGTGCTGGATCTAATCTCATATAACTGTGGAGGAGTGTTCATGCCCAAGCAGTTTTTTTTTTTTTAAATAATAGTTCTAGGTTTGCTTGTTGCTCAGCTGTGGTTTGGTTATTTAGAGACTGTTGTTGGACTGCTGTATGGTTGTGCTGCATCTATTCCTACTGAAGTATGGTTGTTTGGTTAAATCTTAACTCCTTTATGCCATCTGGGTATAGCCAATGTGTGCCTTGGCAAGTGCCAGCTGTTAAAAAAGGTTTGTAGGCTGTGTAGACTTGTGAGGAAATAGTGTTTGTGACCCATGAAGGTCCATTTCATAATTTGTTTTTGGCTGTGTAGCTATGGTTTATTAAATTTTTACTCGTGGAAGAATGTTAGAAGTAAGTCAGAGCTTGGGTTCATTGACCAGTACAGATATGGGCAGCCATGGTGGGGGTGTGAATGAGTTTCCCAACACACTTATTACTAAAGTCCACTTTGATGGGACTAATCTTCTTGTTTGGTATCAATCCACTTTGACTAGTGATGCAAAGACACCTAATACAAAGGATTCTACTTTTGCTAAGTAGGAGGCCAAGAATCCCATGGTTATCTCCTGGCTAATTCACTATATGCAACCGCACATCGCTAGTAACTACTTATTTTTGTTTACTATCAAGGCAATTTGGGTGCCCATCATACAGCCATACTCCAAGGGGAGGATAAAGCCAATGTGTATAAGCTATGTCAGAAAGCATCTCAGTTACAACAAGATGATCAGTCTTTTTTTTTTTGGTTTGGCCATTTGGGCATGTTGACAACCACACAAGACGGGACCCAGACTGAGCATCTTATAAAGAAGATGTTTCATGTTGTCTTCTATCTGATAGGCAATCTGTATGGCATCATCCACTGAAGAATAATAATGGGGACACAGACCCTGAGATATCTGAGGATGTAGACCTTGCTTATACATGGCCACTAGCATCTCATCATTCCAACTAAATCCTGCCCACATAGCTAAGTGTTGGAATTGGTTGGTATATTCCTCCACTGATATAGTCCCTTGTTTAAATTGATTCAATTGGATGTGAGCTCGTTGTTTGTAGTCCCGAAGTTCAAATGTTTCTTCATGGCTACCTCCATCTCACTTCATGTAGTGATTTCCCCATTGCCCATCTTAGAAAAACTCTTCAATAAGTTGTCTACCATATCCTAACTGTCCCCTTAAACTTGGCTTCTGCAAATCTAAGTTTACGTCCTTCTGGCACCTCATACTATCTGAAGAAGAATTTGATGCTATGCTTCCAGTCTAAGAATACATCTGGATTTTACTTGCCACTAAAGTTTGGTAAGTCAAGCCTGACATGCCTATCCAACTCATTAATTCCCTATTATTCAGCTCTTTTCTAGGAGATACTATCTCAGGCCGTAATTGGTGAGATCCTTCACTATAGTACCTCTAGGCTGTTGTTCTAAAAGCGGACTAGCATGAGAAGATCTGGCTCCATTCATCTAATCCTTTTATGGGTTACGCTTAGCAAGTAATTGAGTTAAAAGAGCTTCAATCGTGTCCAATCTAGAAGTTGACTGTGCCACATCATTCTTTGTAGCATCACGATCTCATTTATGAGTTTTAAGTTCAAGAGACAACTCATTGTTATTGACCCTCATGGTGTCAATTCAATCAGCTCAGAAAGTTCTTGGGATTCAAGTAGTTAGAACTAACTGAGAAAACCTGGCTTTGATACCAAATGATGCAGAATGGTATAGGAGAAGGATGAACTTTGCAAAAAATATATATAATATAAAATAATCCATTTTCAGACCAGGGGCAAATATGAACTTTTGGCATATTTGGATAAATTACCAAAATACCTCTGTCGTGCATCAGAAAATTATGAAATTTTCCAGATCAGATCTTTCTTGTTTCAGGATCTTAGTGTCCAAATTTAATAGAATTCAGACACAATTTGATAGGTCAACTCTTCTAAATTTGGAAACTTCTAAAACTTATATCCTACTTCTAAATAATTAAAAAAACCAATTATGGGGATTTCAAGAGGGCTGACGATCAGCTCTCCTTGGACCCATATAACACTAAAAAAAGACAACTCCCTAATACCAAACTCCCTAAACTACCCTTGCTATTGGGCCTTATTACATAGGAATACCCCAAACATAAAACCTAAAATTTGGCACAAAAGGCCTTATTACATTGAAGAAACGCATAAAAAAATGTATCCCCCCCCCTCCGGCTAGCACATCTTACGCTCTTTGTTCTTGGCCTTGGACTTCCACAATACATACCTTTGGTCCAACCACGCAATTGATGTTGTGATGCGAAAGTAAATGCCAAATAGTATAAAACAACCTCCAAGAATCAAACAGCTATCCAAGGATGTAATCTGAAAAATTCAAATCTAGGGGCAAATCCGTAAATTTCCCCCAAAATTGAAAAATTACTAAAATACCCCTGACATTGTATCAGAAAATTTTCAAACTTTAGGATTATCTCAAACAGGTTCTTAAAGTACTCTCTTTAAATTTTCAAAAAATTTGAAGACCTCTATCTATTTAAATAACAATTGTGAGTTGTCCAATACAAAATTACTATAACGGCATTGTAGCAGTGGAACAATAAATCACAATAAAATCAATCTACAGCTTCACGTAGAAAATGAATTTGAACCAACAGTATTTTACCTCTTATACGTGACCCAAGAACCTCTTGAAATCAACAAAAAATCGTTTCGAAGATTGCTACAAATGAAAAAAAAAATCTCCAAAAATTGTTGTCTAGAAAAGTGATGTTTGGGAGTACTTTCAGCCCCTCCTATTTCATAGGAAGTGGTTGTAGCTGATGACTATCCTTCTTATTTGGATTGTCCAGGGGCTAGGAAGGTCCCAACAAGACTTCTTAAAGAAAGGATAAAAGAAGAGAGAGATAGATGGAATATCATCAAACACTGTCTAACATTTCTGCAACAAAAGTACTGTAACAAAATGTTTTTAAAAAAAGTATTTGAATAGGAAGAAAAACTTATAGCGGAATAAAAAGAAGTGAAAGTAAGTAGAGAGGATTATAAGAGGGTTGAGAGATTGATAGAAAAAAGATGAGGGCAAGGGGAAAAAGGAGACAGCCCACTTATGGGATCAATTCACAATCTCTCTATATTTCAAAAACTATCCCTCTCCTTACATCAAGTAGGGTTTTTAAACCCCCTTTTAAATTTTAGAAGCAAACTACCTAAAATACCCCCTTGTTTGGGTCACACGACCAGCCTTAAACTTCTCCCTATTATTTGCATAAAACGAAAAGAAACTACCCTAAATACCCCCCCTAAACATGGCTAAACATTAACCCCTACTCTATGGCTGCAAAAGAGCCTTATTACATAATCAAAATTAAAAATTAAGAGACCTAAACATTCTTCTACCATGGGCATCTCCCATTAACCCTCTTCCCTTGAGATTTCTTCATCTTGGGCTTCCAAATAGGGTAGGATTTCTCCAGAAACTCTAATGTTGCTACATCATGCTGTATCACCTCCTCTGATATATAGCTTTTAGTCCGATTGAATTAAAGGCAATAGGGGGGATGTCCCTGAGGGCTCCTTAGCAAGTCCTAATGGCCCATGCTTCAGTTTGCTTATGATTCAATCTTCTTTTGAGAAGCCTTGCACAAACATTAGCATATATGAGATATGCATTGAAATGGTTTCAGAATCTTGAAAAGAGTGAAGTATTTCGCATAGGAAGGTGTTGGACTTTGGTGAATTTGTAAGTGTTTAGGGACAAAGACGGGGGATATTTGCCTTCTACCTCTCTTAGACTACCGTTGAGAGCTCCAAATTTATCAAATTCAATATGGATCCAAAATTAGAATGATTTAAAAGAAGAGTGGGTTTATGGAAAAGCAGTTACCACTTGGGCATTAAAATGAATTTGATCCTAAGTACTTTAGTGAGCTCACCCACCTACTTTCTGTCGTGTTCACTATGGCCATTTTAGTGGCAATCAATTAGAGCAATTTGAGAGGGAGTTCTTTTGAAAAGGGTGGGGGGAAGAGGAGGATTCATTTGGTTGTTTGGGATAGGATATGCATGCCAGATAAAGAGGGTCTTGGAATTCAAACTTTAGTGCCAATGAATATAGCACTTCCTGGTAAGTGGTGGGCCATTTGGAAAGACCTCAATTAGACCCAAAATTGAAGAAAATCCTACATTATCACTTTTCTTCAGAAATTTTCAGGAGTCAAAACTTATTTGTTAGACTTGATTTTGGTGTCTTGTGAAAGGTTATTAAGTTACCTAACTTTCCTTTCCAATTAGTCCAAGATCTTGTGAATTCAATATAAGATTTGGGATGTTAGGATCAAAACATCGGCAGGTATCAATTTATGGCATTCATAAAAAATAATAATAAATAAATAAATAAATAAACTCAATTTGTGACAAGAATAATATATGTGGTAGTTTCTTCATAATCAAGGTATGTCTAAGATAAGTGATATAGTTTTGCCTACAAACAAATATGAAAAAGTTGCATTGGTGTAAGAACAAAAAAGAACTAGACAGTGAATACAATAATTGCTTTGGCATATATGTTTCGTGCAAATTCAAACTCTTCTCTTCTTTGGACAGTGATTATGCTTTCAAGACCTCTAGGTGGTGATGATTCCTAGAGTTCCATTGGTGCTGATTTCAGTGGATTTATTCACTTCCTTTTTCTTTTATCTATTATTTGCTGAATTTTCTTTATCATAAACATAAAATCATAATTCTTCACTGCTGATTAAAAATCCTATTTAAATTGGTGTTTTTAAACACAGGATCACAATCCTAGTATCAGATGATTCAGGTCAGGTCAGATCGGCCAAGAACGTAATAGCTTAAGTGGCTAGATTGGCTGATCTCGATCCAGATTGGCATTGGGCAATCCTTGGTTCCACTATGCGGGAAGCAAGGCTTGATAAATCCTTGGGAGGCAAGAAGAGAAAAACAATAATAAAGTAAATAACAATAAATTACAATCAATAATCTCAACTACAATATGATGAAGTGAATAAACTTAAAAAGAGTACAAAAAAACGTAAAAACTATACCATGTAAATAACAAAGAATCATGGCATGCAAACCACTTGTAATTAGTATGACCAGCCCTACCTTATACATTAGTTTTTTTTGTAGATAACTAAAATGTTAAGAGTCAGACTATAGAAGACCTTGTGTAAAAACCATCAAATTTGAATATTTTTATTGGATTGAAATAAAACCATATAAACAATAAATTCAATACTAGATCATTTTTTTCTTGCAAAATCATTACTAAATCTCAAAGATAAAATTTTATTCAATGCTAACAGCATAATATTTACATTAAATAGAATACAATATTGCTCCAAATCCAAGGAGCAATGGGCTTTCTTAAGGGGAAGGTCAATTTTGGATGGTTTCCTATGTGCTAGCGAGTGTATTGATGCTAGAAAAAGGAGCAAACTGCCTGCAAATTGGATTTGGAGAAGGATTACGATCATATAAACTAGAACTTCCTCCTTTATATCATGGGGAGTTTTAGTTTTGAAATCCGGTGGAGAAATTGGATGTGGAAATGCTTTTGTTTGGCTTCCTTCTCGATTCTGGTAAACGGGGTTCTTTCTCGTAGTTTTGAAGGGTCTCGAGGGATCAAACAAGGGGATCCCCTGTCCCCCCTTCCCTTTCTTCTAGTGGTTGAGACGTTGGGAGCCATGCTTCATAAGGCTATGGAGGGTAGGTTGTTTGAAGGATTCCAGGGGGCAGAGGTGGTGGTCTCCTACCTCCAATATGCAGATGATACGCTGATATTTTGCAACAACACTCGAAGGCAGGTGCAGATATTGAAATGTGTTTTGAAGTGCTTCAAGGCAATGTCGTGGCTATGTCTAAACCTAGCAAAGTGTATCATGATTGGGGTTAGGAATGCGCCAAATATTGATCTCCTAGCCGCAGACTTGGGATGTATTGTGGGGCATCTTCCTATTCATTACTTGGGTCTCCCTTTTGGGGTGTCCTTCAAGAGTTTGGAGGCGCAGGGGCCAATGGTGGATAGGATTCGAAGGAAGTTAGCAAGTTGGAAAGCCCGATATCTCTCAAAAGGGGGAAGAATTACTTTGATCAAGGCAACATTGGTCAACATTCCTGTGTATTTTATGTCCTTGTTTGTCATTCCAGAGAAGGTGGTAAGCCATATTGAGAAACTTCAAAGGGATTTTTTGTAAAAAGGGAGGAATGTGGAGATGGGTCAACATTTGGTAGCTTGGGACAGGGTTGCACTCCTACGGCTAAAGGGGGTTTGGGTTTGAGGAAATTAAGCATAATGAATAAGGCCTTCTTATGCAAGTGACCCTAGCGATTTGGGTCAAAGTATGATAGCATTTGGAGGCAAGTGGTGGCGGCAAAATATGGAGTGAAGGAGGATGGAGATCCTTGCCCAGTTCGAGGCCTCGTGGCATAGGCCCTTGGAAAGGCATTATGGGTCTGTTTCAGGAATATAAGGATTGAGAATCGTAGTGGGGGATGGGCGTAAAACAAAGTTATGGGAAGCCAAATGGTGTGAAGACCAACCTCTCAAACAAGTATTTCCATCTATCCTTTTGTTGGCTGAAAATCCCCAGACTTTGGTTTTAGACTATTTGGAGGTGTTGAATGGAGAGGGGATTTGGCAACCGATCTTGAGGAGATTGGCCTTTGATTGGGAGGTAGATGACATAGCAGCACTTCTTAGGAGGGTGGAATCTGTTGAGCTGCAGCTGTAGCAGGAAAATAGGAAAGAGTGGATGCCCAGTCCGAATGGGTGTTGCCACACTCTTTGGAAGGATATTTGGTACATCCCCGTACCCCCTAAGATCCAATTCTTCATGTGGACAACTTACTTGGGTAAGATCTCGACCATAGACATGTTGCACAGAAAATGGCTTATCCTTACCAATATGTGTTGTCTATATATAAGAGCCGAGGAATCCGTGTCACATGTCTTACTACATTGTCCCTTTTCTTTGGAGATTTGGTTCAGTCATTAGGGATTTTGGAATGCAATTGGCTCTTCCTCAGGATCTTGCCTCTCTTCTTTTCTCTTGGAAGGGGCTAGCTTTCTCTTCTCGAGGAAAGAGGATTTGGAGGCTAGTTCCGGCTACAATTTGCTGGTCCATTTGGTTAAAGAGAAACAAAAGGGTGTTTGAAGGCCATGCCAAGCCGTCTTTCCAAGTGTATACGCGGGCTAGGGAGAAAATTTGGCTTTGGGCTCGAAATTGTGAAGATTGTGGGATGCTTAATGCTAGAGATTTGTGTAGGGACAAGGAGGCTATTATAGGGTGTACCTTGTTGCAAGTGTAGTAGGTGCCCCATTGGGGGTTTGGGGTGTCTTTTTCTTTTCTTGTTACTCTCTCTTGTCTATTCTTTGGGTGTTCTTCTCCCCCTTTCCTAATAATTTTTTTCCTTCATAAAAAAAAAAATAATATTGTTTCTCGGATTGCTTCCTAGCCAAATCTCCAGACATTTCTACTCACTTCTCTAGAAGCTTCCACTTGCTTTCCTAAATAGCTTTGATGTAGGACATCCTAGAGACGGCTGCTAACCTACAGGTTATGGGCCCACAAAAGTAATAGGACAGATTTCCAATTCAGAATATAAAGGCAATAACCACAAGCTTAGAAGCATCCAATAATGGCAGCATTGAATTTCAAGTGTAATATGGGAATAAACAAGGCAGAAGCAAAGCTAATAGGCTGCAATGGGTTTCTAACTGCTGCAGGTATAAAGATGGGTAATTAAAAGTCTGCAGAAGATTAGAAGGATAGATTTTGATGTTCCAAAGAAGTTCCAATAACCCATTCGAGAACCCAATCTGTTAGGGGTTTCGATAGCAATTCCAGAACTGTTTATAGGATGTCTAAGGACTGCCGCAAGGCACTAATAATGTAGGGTTTTAAGGTTCAGACCTACAGCAGAAAGATTCTCTGTCTATTACAGCCGCAGAGACTATAGAAGGATGGGTTTGGGTTTTAAAAGTTAAAACACGTCAGGATTTAACACTAACAGTAGAAGTAGGCTTTAGAAGAAGGTAATCTCAGAATCTAATGAAGAAAACAGCCAGATAAGAGGACAGATGTAGGGCCACGGACTAAGGTGGATCAAAACTTATCAAAATAAATTATAGGCTATGTGGAAGGGTTCTTTAATGGTTGTAACAGCAAGTATAAGGAGATCAAGCCACCAAAAATTAGGTTCTTGATTAAGTTTTCAGGGTTCTTTCATCGTTCTTTGCATTTCTAAAGGGAAAACTGTAAAGAAAACAAAGAAAAGAGAAGAAGCAAAGAAATATAAGATAAGAAGATAGGCACCTGTTAATGGAAGAGTCACCACCAAAACAGGGGAAAATCTTGGAGTCTCACAGAGATCAAGGAGTCTCACCATGAGAGGCACAACCCATTGCAGGTTGAAGGGAAGAAGGAGGCCAGCCATGACTCCACTCTTTCAAAAACTTTATTTCATTCATCGATTCTATTACATGTCAACCACTTATTTAAATAGACTCAAATAACAAAATATTAGAAGTTTATTAAAAAAGAAACCTAAGTTATTGGGATTCCTATCGTGGGATTCATAAAACCCACTTTCTAAAAAGAAAACAAAGATCAAAAATTAGCCAAAACGTGGGCCTCCATATGGCTGTTGACCAGCCTTATTCTAAAGGACTCTTGATAGACAAAAAGACCCAAAAACAAAAATTAAAAACACCCTGATGTCCTAAAGTCAAATAAAACATAAAATAAGCCAAATAAAGGACTCTATTACTAAACTAAAGCCTCCATGAGATGTAGAAAAGGTGACCCCTCCTGGTTATCCACGTGTGGACCCCACCAAGCCACATGTGGTCCCACTTGGTCTTCAATGTCCACATCAAGCTTCAACTCGTTTCATTGCATTTCCCAAACATGGGAAGCACCTTTGATGCGGTGGCATTAACATGGCTTGAGAAGTTCCAACCTTTGTGAAAGCCCAAGATCAAGAACAAATGATGCAAGAAGAAGTCATAGTGCTGTCCACAAGATTTTCCTTTTATTTTTCTGTTTTAGAAATTATTTTAGTTGTTTTCTTTTTATTTTAGGAAGGTTTTATTGATGGAATTGATAATAAGGCCATATAAGCTATAGGAAGGGGTTAAAATTAATTTAGAATAGTTTAGGACTGTTTTTATGATTTTTTTAATAATTTTTCTGAGTTTTTTTTGGGCCGACCGTACAAGGGAGGGGTATTTTGGTCCAATTTCGAGTTATTTTTACTATAAATAGATCATAAAGACCTCTTGTACGACAATTTTGAGAATTAATGAATTAAAGTTTGGGTTTTGCTCAAGGTGCTCTTACACAAAGTGAGTTATTTCTCTCTTCTCTTAATCTTTATCTCTTTCTTCTCTTCTCTAATATTTTTTTCCATCTTCCTTTTCTTAAAAATCTCTGCAAGAAAATATATTATTTTTCTCTTTAAATCCTCTTGTTCTACATTCTTTTTACAATCTTTTTATTCCTACACATCACCCATCATCTTTTTCATTCTTTTCCCCTTTGTTCTTTTCTCTTTTTGCTAGTTTTTTGAATTCTAGAAAATTTCCAACAAACACTCTTTTTCTAATTATTTCTTCAAATCTTCATATAAACCTAATTCCTTGTAGGTTTATTCGTCTCATACCCTAACACGTCCATCCATACAAGAATCCCCTATTTTTAAGCTAATTTCTAAGTTTTCTTGAAAACCCACCATTCTTAAACCCTAAACCCAACTTTCATGAAATTTCAGCCCATTTTAATCTTTGGAATTTTTTCTTGATTTCTATTCAATTTTATTAGATTTCTTGCTCCCCTTTGATAACCCAATCCTTCTTGAATTAGTTTCTTTGAATCTTGATTAATCCTTTTAAAGATTTGGTTTCGTAAAAACTTTCTTTAAATTTTCAGCATTCTTTAATTTCAAGAACTTTTCTTTTTGGGTTTGAGATAATTAAACAAGTGTAGGAATCTTGATTTTCAAAATATCCTACATCAACCTTCCCACTAGTTGGGGAAGCGGAATGGAATTAGCTTCCTAGGAAGCAAGCTTCACACTTTGTACCAAGCTTTCCCTACAACTATGGTTTAAACCCCTATAGCCAATTTCCCTTGTACCTCACAACCCATCTCATATTTTCCAATAAAATTTATTATTCACTTCCATCAAATTTTACAATTCACTTCCCTCACCAAAAAAATCCCATGGCCATTATTTATTTGCTAATTTTTTTTACTAAAATTATGCTATTCTAATATTATTAGGTTTGTCTAATTCTATTTCTCCCAATTCATTATTTCTTAATATTAAATTTACTATAAACTTCCAACAAATTTTACAATTCACTACCCTCACCAAAACTCCTATGGCCACTATTTATTTGCTAATTTTCTTTACAAAAACTATGCTATTTATTATTATTAGGTTTGCCTAATTCCATTATTCTCAACTCATTGTTTATTAATCTCTAATTCACCACTTTTACCACAAAAACAAAAAAAAAACTCTAATTCACCCCACGATTAGTTTTAGCTCCACTGCTTTGAAATCCAATTGTCTTGATAGTTCCAACATCACCCATAGTTTATGAAAAAAAAAAAAAGATCTTTTTATTATTAGTTTATGAAGAAGAGAAATTGCTTCCAAATTTGGAACCTGCAATCAAAATTAAGATAACAATGATGTTTTCTCAACTTATGAAGTATGGCTACAGAGAGGAATTATTGAACTCTGATAAACTCCAATAATGGAAGCTTGAAAACAGTGTTAGTGTCAAATTTTGAGAGGATGAATAGGTGTAGTACTCCCTCATACCAAGGATTCTTGGACATATGAGTGGTGGCAGAAGCTAGAGTTGTGCGCGTCTCCAACTCCATGAAGAATCGAAGATAAGGGAACAAAAGTAATATGGGTCCCAAGGTTTAGAGCAAACTAAATGATTAGAAGATCAAATGACTTACCAGGCCTCACACATCTACACGAGCATCCAGATTCTTTTCGGGAAGAGGACAGAAGGGTGTGGAAGTGGAGGAAAATGGACCATTCTCAGTTAGGTCTTTCCTCTTATCATTGAAGCTCTTGGTGTATAATTTACTGTGTATCTCATATGAAGCTCACCAAAACCACCCAAGGTAGCATTTTTTATTTTTTATTTTGAAAAGATTAGATTTCATTAAATAAGAACAAAAACAACAAGAAGATTCACTCGACGGGTGAATCACAAGGGACAAGAAAAAATGCAAAAGAAAGCAAAAGTAACCCAAACAAATAGGCTGCCCAGCCCCAAAAGCAAAACTAAAAGGCTACTGCAGGTCCCAAAGAGGTAACATTTTATGAGTAGAAAACTTCTTGTGAAAGCTCTAAACAGTTTATGACAAAGTTGTTTTTGTCAACAATTCAATTCTCTATAATGAAGATGAGAGAAAGCACTTCACTTACTAATGCATTGTAAAACTGGGTCTATTTTCAATTGGGAGAGCATAATTAGTAAACTTCACTGATTTCACCTCTACAAGCTTGGTCACTACTTTATACCCTAGTACAATTTTAGACTCATCATTAAAATATGTTTATGTTTTTAATTTTTGGTTTTCCCAAAAACTTATAGAAAAGAATGTTAAATGTCAATACTATTTTATCATAGATCCATGGATGTGATTAGACATTCCAACAACCTATTGTCCACAAATTTCATGTTTCTGTAAACAACAACAACAATGTTTAAATATAATTACATCTGGCATATTAAAAACAGATTTTGAACTCCTATTCCAGCAATGTAAGAACAAAATAATAAACAATTATTGTTTTAGCTTAAAATACAAAACTACCAAACATAACTATGTGGGAAAAGGATATTCCTGCGAGTACAGCCACCCCATATCCCACTGAAGTCAAACCAAAATGCTACCTCTTTTTGAGTGCGATCCCATAAGAAACGTGTTTTTTTGCAAAACTTAAAATTTATTAGTATAACAGTCTATAACAAGGTTCAAAATGTCGGTGTTGATGGAAATGTCAGTTGGGCCAAAATAAGACATATATCAGAAATGTCAAAAATATAGGAATGAAACATTGTAAAAATCGTGAAAACTTCATAAATATATTCTAATCTAAATACAGAAGCATAGGGGAACAAATAGATTCATTAGGAATGATAGCTTATTTTAATACATAATTATAACTTATTTTAATACACAAGGTTGTTGTAGTTGTTGTTGTATTATAATATTCTTAAGAAATACACATGCATTTATTAGGATATTGGTACATAATGATTAACAAACACATTATAATCTAACTGGACAAACATAAGGGAGTATGTATATTCTCTTCCTTTTCTTCTTTCTTCTATTCTCCCTCTTCCTCTCCCACCTTTAATTTTTTTTAGAAATTATCGTTTTGCATATGATTTTTTAACATAACAACACAATGTTGACATTAGGCAATAATACACTGCAAAAAGGGCAATAGTTGCTCAACATGTCGACATTGTACATCATGTTGACAAAAAACTGAAGTTTCATACTGTAGTCAATGTTTCGTGTCGGTATAGGTAAATGTCATGTCAGTCCTGGTAGACATTGACATATGTCGGGCGACAAATAAAACATTTTGAGACATTTGATGATATCATGGTCTATAAACCTAGAATCATACACAATTCAAATCCACTTTTTTGTGTGATTTAAATATTCAAATAAGATTGTAAGGTCTGGTCTCTATGTAACAAAGTTGTAAATTCTTATTTAACTTCTTACTCCATAACAATCACTACATGAAATAGAAATGCAACTACTTCATCAGAAAAGAGATAAAAAGTAATGGAAAAATAAATAAATGAATATATTGAGAGATAAAAGGGAAAATATTATTCAAGAAACAAAAGCAACATTACCCAGATGGTGAAAAGAAAAAGAAAAACCAACCAGCTAACAAACCCCCCCCTGAAAAAAAAAAATGCAATATCCTCACACCAAATAGAATACCACTCAATCTCCTCAAAATCAGCCCTAATAAACACCCAATCGAAAAGGAGCATAAAGATAGATGTCAGTAACTCCACCTCGTCCTAGATTTCCCGCCAAATATTCTATCATTCATTTCCTTCCACAAGCCCCAAGAAGGGCACACCAAATAATAAGAGGCAACTCAGCGCCCTAATAAACACCCAATCGAAAAGGAGCATAAAGATAAACGTCAGTAACTCCACCTTGTCCTAGATTTCCTGCCAAATATTCTATCATTCATTTCCTTCCACAGGCTCCAAGAAGGGCACACCAAATAATAAGAGGCAACTCAGCTAACTCTTTAATCCACCACCCACAATCAACTCCTAAAATTGATCAGAGAAGGCCCACGAGATTTAGAGGTGAGAGAAAAAGAAACCATAAAACTTATTTACCAAAAAGCAATAGAAAAAAAAAAAAAAAGAAAAAAAAGAGGCTACTAACCAATTCCTCCTCCTTCATACATATGACACATCTATTTGCCAAGTTCCACCCTCTGTTCTGAAGATGATTGAGGGTAAGAAGTTTATCCAAATATGAATTCCACAAAAAGAAAGAAACTTTTGAGGGGATGTTTGGGTTCCAAATGCCTCTAATGAGAAAAGAAACCAAACTGGAGTCCATCAACTCAACATACAAGGATTTGGGAGTGAATTTGCCCTTCCTATAAATAACCCATTCCAACTCATCATCCGCATAAAGATCCGTCTCAAACTCATCCAACAAACTGATGTAGAATGATAGCTTTGATACTAAATTTGATGCAGAATCATGGTAACTATGGACTGAAATTAATGAAGAAGCAATAGGTTTAGGGGCTCTTTGTTATAGGCCTGTTTGGACTGTCAAATAGGCTATAATAAGAGTTATAGCTTAGGTTTTAACCGAGACAAACAAGCCGTTAAAAAAAGAAAGTACTCGTGTTCATCAATGATGGAGGTAAGACAGGCTAATCTGATGTCAAACTTAAGGCTAAGACAGCAGGTATTCAAAGGGTTGTAAACCTGCGGCAGATTTGAAGGAAGGATAAAGGTTTAACAAGAATTAAATCTGGGACAGATGTAAGAGGGTAAACTGGGGTCACGGTGGACTGAAATCCAGGGTATTCAAGTCTGAATTTCTGAGGGGTTTATAGGGTTTATAAAGGGGTTATGTCAAAGTGCCGCGAGGACTGAATCCATACAGAAATTAGGGCTGCTAAAGACCCCAAACAGGTTACATAAACAGGATCAAGAAGGGGTTAAATCTGGAACAGCTTGACAGGGGTTTAATGGCTTATAACAGGGTGAAAATGGGGCAGATTTTATTAAGTAAAACAGGGACAGAAATCAGTGGTTTAAGATAGGACTGAGACCAAGAAACAGGGTGATCGTGGGGTTCAAAACATCAAGTTAAAAAAGTCTTGAGGTAGAGATTACAACAGGGTTTGGCTTCCTTGATGCAAACGGTAAAGGAAAGGATAGTTCTTGGGGTTTCTTGAAGAGAATCAATGAAGAAGGGGTTTGGGGGTTCAAGAACCTAATAATCAAGACAGATTCTTGATGGGTTATTGGTGGTTGCTAATTGTGGAATTAAAGAAAACAGCAAGTAGCTAATGTGGGAGAAGAAGAAAAGCAAGAAAGATATAGAAAGATAGAAATTGTAGATGTCGATTAGAAGAGAAGAGAGAAAGAAAAGAAACTTACGAAAAGAAACTTACTCATGAATAGACAAGAAATGGAGAAGGGGAGCCACACTACACCCAAATAGAGAAGAAAGATAAAAAAGTGGGATACCACACCAAACGAACAACTTTCAAATTCCAAATTAATTCATAATTTCCAACTCCTTTATTCATCAAGTCGTGCAGGCCTTTTATAGGCTTTCCAAGAGTTGTAAAAGAAAAGAATCCTAATATAATAAACTCCTGGATTCTACGACTCCTACTTAAAATAACTTCCTAGACAAAAAGACTTCTAAATATATGAATCCTACTTTTAAAAGATTCCTAAACTTTCAAAACTCCAGGCTGCCAACTAAGACTTATTGGGCCCCATTTTGACTTTAAAAAAAAAAAAAACTTCCAAGTCAATCCAAATACTAGCTGTATGACC
>JAOXJP010271946.1:0-20102 GCA_025762735.1 Platanus orientalis | reverse complement strand
GTTAACAGGGGCTGTTCTGCCTTCTATTAGCCTGATTGGTCATGTTTTCACAACATTGATCTTACATTTTAAGGTCCATCTGTTTGTACTTTTTGCAGGAGCAAACACCAAGTCTGGGTAGTTGTATGCCGTCACAATTGGTCACGTTTTCACAACATTGATATCACATTCTAGATGTTTCTGTTTATACTTTTTGTAGGAGAATACTCTTATGTTTGGTTAGTTGCAATAAATGTTCCATATTACTAATGGGAAGATCCATACTTTCTTGTTCACTTTTACATCTTGTTCCAAAGTTTTACATCACATAGATTCACAGCAGATTATTTTGTAGATATTATTAATTTTCTGTCTACCAAATTGCTTTGCTATATTTATCTTTTCCAAAAGTCATAGAGCCAAGAGAGCAAAGAAGTCCAATAGTAGCTGTACCATTGTACCAAGTGATTACCATTTCTGTTTTCGAAATAATGCTTTCTTTATATTTTAAAAACTTTTAAGATTGATAGAACTCATTAGTGAGATCAAGAATGCACAATTACATGGGTTACTAAAAGCACAACAAGACCCCACCTGATATAGAGACTTCTGTTACTGACCTGAATACAAATCCAACATCTGAATTAACATAAATGACACGTTAATGCCAGCAACAGAAAATGGGTATTCCCAAGTGGCCCGCTTCCCATGTTTCAAAAATAACCTATGAAAAGCAGCCTTCATTTTGATTTAAAGTAAAATTTGTAAATATCATTGGGCACATATTTAGAAGAAAAAAAATATCTAGATAAAAGAGGAAATCCCCAAAAGCAAAAGTAACAAAAAGAAATGATCATCCCTTAGAGTGATCCTTCACAAAGCTAAAAAAAAGTTGAAGGCACATCGGGTAAGTCCTGACAAAAAACAGCAAATTCTCAAGCGAAATGAATCCACAACCCGTACAGAAAAAAGAAGACTTAAAAATGTCATATAACATTAGTTTGAATTGTTACAAATACTATTACAAGTCTCAAAGATCAAACGATAAGCAGTTGTGCTATTCTTTAGACAATTATATTATTTTCTTCCACTTGTTCAATATCATTTCAACCTCACTAGTACCATGCAATTTTAATTAGGTGCATGGTTGGATTGGGTCAGGACCATCAGGTTGGGGGCCACGTTAATTTGAGTCCTTAATTTTGTTTAGAGTCCTGATAGTGTATCGGAAAACGGGTCTTCCTTTACACCAATCAGATGGTCCACAATCGACCCCGTTCTTCTGCAAGGCGGGCTCTGCACACACGAGACCAGGCAAAGGTTAGGAGATTAGTGCCGGCGGGGTGCTGGCTTTAGTCCTCCGACGGTCAAGTCAGAAAGAGCAAGGGGGAGTTAAATCAAAAAATCTCTTGCTATGATTTCTGAAATCCCATACCTAGTAGACGAAGCAATACCCGTATTTATAGGCCCGGGCTGGGGGTGTATCAAGGTGAATCTCACTAGTCACTCTTCTCCCCACGTTCTCGCATGGCATTGTTGCCCACGTTCTTGCATGGCACTATTGCCCACGTTCTTGGCCGGGTCCCTCTTGTATTATGTCATTTTTATCCTTTTCTTCAGATTTGGCAGACCTGCTGATAGAATTTTCACGGAGGTCATGCGATTCACATAACAGTTTTCAGGTGCAATTTATCCTTTAAGTCATATAGTTGGGGTCTCGGGTGGTATTAGTGTTCCAAAGAAAAAGGGTAACCCGACTCTGGGAGTCGAGGGTTTTAGGCCCCTGGGATCGAATGGCCTTCTCGGTCTTAGGTGTCCCGCGTAGAGATTTTTATGGGGTACTGAGACCGGAATTTAAGTCTTATGGTTCTTTCGTCGAGAGCCCAGGTGAGTACGTCCCTGAGTGGGACATCCTCGAGACCCTCTAGGACAAGCTACCTAGGGCTAGGCAATGGACAAGCTATCGGGGTTTGGTCCTAAGTCGGGGTACCCCATTAGTTGCCCCCTATTCCTGGGTTGAGTTAATGAGACATGGGAATCTAAATCGCTTATGACAGTTATCTACCACCCTGGCATGGGCAGTGCGTCCCCTCAGTTATCGAGATAACCTCTAGGGATAAGGGCTCATGATTACCTCACATTGAATGAGTGCAAGTAATTGAGGGGGCGTGCCTACATTAATCATGAGTCATGTCAGCTGTCATGTCATTTCGCATCCCACGTCAATCTGACAATCAAATTTAAATGTTTGAGCCTTTTTGAGATTCGTGTGGCTCATCGTTTCCTCTTTCACCGACCCTACAATTCACGACATGTGTAGGGATGAGATTTTCCTGGGCCTCCTATAAATACCTGTTCCGGTACTAAGGTTTTCTCTATTTGCTCCATCTTCAATCTCATACTGCCAATTGCCTCTGACAAATCCCGGCGCTTTCCAGTGTCCTAACAAACCATAGCTGGCATCTCAGTCACTCTTTTCTGGCTACCCGTTTTTGTTTTGGTGGTAGCTTTTTGCCACTCCGACCTCTTCTCAATCGTTTTCTCTCAAGGTAATTCTCTCCCTAGGTTCTTCATTATTTCATTTCATTCATTATTTTTCTTTTTTTTTCTTGTCGGCGTCGGCGTCTTCTCTATTCCTACTATCCTTCCTAAGTTCTCTATTTCAGTTGGGTTTGTGGGTTTTTCACCTTCCAACAATGGTTTATTTTTTTATTTTTTTTTTGTTACATCTCTTATACCTACTCTTATAATAGATGGTGTCTAGGGATACCGTCGACAGGATGGTCGATGGGGCTGACAACTTCTCAGAAGTCCGGCAAGTTCCTTCGGGGCAGGCTACCAAGCTTGCCTTGACTGATTCCTGGGGGACGACTATGGAGATTGCACCTGAAGAATACTTCAAGGCTGCCCAGTACGCCACTGAGTTGGGGGCAAGGACCTTCACCTGATACCGCACGGCCTATCAAATCCCCGAGGGGGAAATCCTCACTGCCCCGAGGGAGGCCCAAGCTTTTCAAGGGTGAAGAAATAGCGTAACGCTATACTAGCAGGCCCTTATGGCTGGCCTTAGGTTCCTAGTTCCCTGGTTCCTCAGGGAACTGCTGCTCTGTCTTGGGTTGGCACTTGGGTAATTAATGCCCAATGCTTGGCGGATAGCCATCAGGTGCATGGTGCTGTGGGAATTGACCTTCCAAGGTCGGCACCACCTCACTGTAAGCGAATTCTTTGGAAGCTATGTCATTAAAGAACAAGAACCGGGATGGTTCTTTTTAGCTAGTCGGGACCCACCAATGATTTTTTTGTCTCGGGTGAGAACTGGGAATGCCCACCAGGTGAGGCACTGGAGGTGAAGTTCAACCGATGTTGGGCATCAGTCATCAACCCGATAGGTAAGAGGTCATTTTTCCTGTCATGTGTATTTTCCCCCTCCATTTTTTTGTCTTTAATGTGTTTGAACCCTTTTTCCTTCTCTTTATTTTATATATATAGTTGTTAAAGTAGGCAAGGCGTCTGACGAGGAGGAGGATCACATTAGGAGGGTTGTGAATTTTTCCATCCACCCTTCTTAGACCTAGCCACTCCTGCCAAGCTTTTTGAGTGTGGGTTTGGTCCTGACCCCTTTGGTAATGCACCCACACCCCTCATTTCCTCTCTTTTTCTTTTCTCCTCTTTTTTTTTACTATTATGTTTTGACCTCGGGTTTTTCATTATGCAGCCATGAAGATCGACAAAAGTTTTTTGGGCAAGGCCAAGGAAATCAGGGATGCGGCCCGGGGGGTGAAAAAGGCTCCTTAGCCGTCGACAGCCTGAGCTAGGGCAGCCGTGGCCTCGAAGAAGAGGAACCACCATATCATCCCCGGAGGAACTTCTAAGACTACCACTCCTGAGACCGTCCCTATGCCCCCGGCTCCCACTACAATCCCCATCGTTCACTTGGATGAGGACACTAAGCATCGCTCTCCCCCCTCATCGAGCAGGGTTCCAGCCACGACTTCACAGCTGGCCATTTCCCCGATCGTCTCCATGATTCCTGGCGTGGAGACCCGGGCCTCTTCAGCCTCCCCTGCCCCCATTACTTCAATTGCTCCCCCGGATTCTTCTCCTGCTATCAAGGACCAATCTACTGATGCTGCGCCCTCTACATCCACCCCCGATCAGGGAGCTAACGACTCCATCCTTGGGCCAGATTCCTAGCTACTGAGGACCGGTGCCGAGGGCGCCTTTATTCTGGATAGCATCCCCGCCTCCGACGTCAAGTATCTAAGGAAGCGACTCTCCCCAATTGGTGTGCATCGAGACATGATGCACTACATGGACAAGGTAAGATGTTCAGTCTATTATTTCTTCTCTTCTTTTTTTTAGTTCTAAGTTAGTTTCTCACTTTCTCCCCCTTTATTTTTTTTTCAAATCGTGGCTGTAGTGGCTGCCTCTATTGAGAGGTAAAGTACTGCAAGCAGGTCAAAACAAATAATCTCTACCACCTTGCCAAGGCCAGGAATGATTACTTGGCTTTTAAGGAGGAGGCAAAGTGGATGATTGTTGGCCTCGAGAAGAGGCTGCAGTTGTCAGAGGAAGGCTCTCAAACTTGGCCAAGAAGGCAACCGAGCAAGAGGCCTACATGGAGAACTTGATCGCTCGGTTGTAGGACTTAGAGGCGGGGATCACCCTCGCTAGGAATGATCTCGGGGCTAAAAGGAATTAGTGCATCAGGGCCGAGGCTTGGCTCAAGGTGGCTATCGAGAGCACAAGAAAGAAGGCAGAGGAGGAGACCTTGGCATGGGTACGTCTCGAGCTCAAGGCGGAAAGGGAGAAGGAGAACCGGGAGATGTGGGAGGAAGCCTCCCAGGAGGCTAAGGCAAAGTACCTGGCCTCGAACGTTTTTAGCCTCATCAGGGCCGATTATTTTTGGGAGGAGTGGGAGGAGTTTAGGGAGGTCGCATCAGAGCCCTTCCCAGTCGTTGACTTCTCATCCCTCCAGCCCCAAGGGACTGAACCTGAGGACAAAGAGGAAGAGGCGGCCAAGGGCTAGGAAGAGGTGGTCGAGGGGATAGTCGAAGCACCTACTGCTGCACCCAAGGGTCCAGACGTTGTAATGGGGGATGCCAACCCTGAGGAACAGTCTTAGCCCCCCCTTTTTTATGTTGTACATTCTACATATATATAAATGAAAAATCTTTTGTTAATTGTGTGTCATTTCTAATTTTCTTGAATTTCTAAGTGTTGATGTGAGCGTCGTGTCATTTGTGTACTCTTCGTGGCTAACGGTTGGTAGGGAAGAACCCGGTCGAGTGTTATTGTCCCTGGGGTCGTCCCCTATTTCTTGAGTAGTGACAGGATTAGCAATAGAAGCCTCTTCTAGTAGATGTGTAATGTGGTAGTAGGTCGTTTATAGTTGTGACAATTACTTGGAACTGGGACTCCTCGTAATCGATTACTTTAATGTTGAATGTGTGTAATTTAATTGAATAAAAAGGTTTTCAGTGTTGGGTCGGCTAGGCATTTCGGCATGTGAGGATTCCCAATGTCACTTTCACAGGCTTAAGCCTTTGCTATTTAGTGTCCTCGGAGATGCTTACATGTCAACTCGGGTTTTAGTAATGCACGTGGGAAGGTGTGGATGCACTTACTCGATAGTATAGCCACTTCTGGTAAGGATGGGTTTGATTTACAAGACTTCTTTGCTTCGTATTTCCTTAATCCGGGGGTCGCTTATCATGAAGATTCAGAGCTCTTTGTAGCCTAAGGCTGAAGGTTGCGCCATCCTCGTGGCTAGGGGTCATCCTCGTGACCTATGGGTTTGTCATTTAACCCTGGGCTAGTCTTGTAGCCTGAGGCCGAAGGCCACGCCATCCTCATGGCTAGGGGTCATCCTTGTGACCTGAGGGTTAGTCGTTTAACCCCGAGCTAGTCTTGTAGCCTGAGAGGCCTAAGGCTATGCCATCCTCATGGCTAGGGGTTATCCTCGTGACCGCTATCAACCCTACATAGTTCAAAACATTTTGATAGTCAATACTGTAATTTGAATTTCATTGATAATATTTTTTTTAAATATTCTACATTCCAGGGCCATGGTAAAAGCTCCCCTTGCATTATCTCGAGGTGTTAAGTCTCAGGCCTATTACATTACATCACCCGATATGACCCTTCCCAATTTGGCTTAAGTTTTCCCTCTACTGGGTCTCAAATTACATGGGTGACCTTTCTGAGCACTAAGTCTCCAACAATGAACTTCCTTACCCTCACCCGAGAGTTGTAGTACTTAGCCATTTTTTGCTTGTAGACGGCTACTCGCAGCGCAGCCTCATCCTTTTTCTCCTCCAGCAAGTCAAGGTTGTTATTGAGTCCCTTCTCATATGTTTCTGGGTCGAAGTTCACCGTTCGGTGTGTAGCCATCCTGATCTCCTCCGGTACTACCACCTCGGCTCTGAAGGCCAATGAGAAAGGTGTATCCCTGTGAGAATTCTCGTAGTGGTACAGTATGCCCATAGGACACTCAGGAGTTCCTCGAGCCACAAGTCTTTTGACCTTTTGAGCCTTTTCTTTATTATATTCAGGAGGGTTCTGTTGGTGACTTCTACTTGGCCATTGGCTTGAGGGTGAGCTGGCGAGGAGAAATGATTTTTATGCCGAGTTCTGTGTAGAATTCTCAATATTGGGCATTATCGAATTGCTTCCCATTGTCAATAATGATGACCCAGAGAATACCGAATCAGCAGATGAATGACTTCCAAGTAAAGTCCTAGATGTTTCTCTCGATAACCTTTGCCAAGGCCTCATCCTCTACCCACTTAGTAAAGTAATCGATAGGTACCACCAAGAATCTCATCTGCTTCTTCCCCATGGGGAACAGCCTAACTATGTCGATCCCCCACTACATGAAGGGCCACAGGCCTGCTATAGGTGTCAACTATTCTGCCAGTTTCTTGGGGATGCTAAAAAACCATTGGCACTTGTTACACCTTTGGGCAAGAAGGGTGGCATCTTTCTGCATGGAGGGCTAATAGTATTTGGCCCTGATTGATTTGTAGGCCATAGATTTGCCTCTCCAGTGATTCCCACATATTCCTTCATGGATCTCTCAGTGTGCGTAATCAGCTTCCTCCTCGGACAGGCATCTGAGTGGAGGAAGCGTAAAGCTTCTTTTATAGACGACATCGTCAAGTAATAGATATCGACTAGCCTGCATCCTTGTTTTCCTGGCTTCTTCCTTGTCTTCAGGTAGTTGTCTATCCTTCAAATATCTTATTATCTGGCTAGCCCATCTAGGCGTGGGGCTGACCAAGTCGACCTTATTTCCTTCTTACTCTTGATACTCAACTGAGGGAGATGTTCTTAGATGATTCCCCGGGCCAGGTCCTCATGGGCGAACGATGCAAGCTTGGCTAACCTGTTGGCATCTTCATTGTCCTCCCAAGGGATTCATTGAATGATGAAGCGTTTAAATTGAGACTTTTCTTTAAATTGGGACTTTTCTTTCTCTACTAGGCAAGGTATTGCTTTATTCGGTCATCCTTCACCTCATAATCCCCTTGTATTTGCCCCACCACCAATTAGGAGTCACTCTTGACTTTTACCTCCTTTGCCCTAAGCTCTCGAGCAAGACGAAGCCCCGTGATCATTGACTCATACTTGGCCTTGTTGTTGGTCGCTTTGAACCCGAATTTAATGGCATATTCGAGTTTCATTTTTTTGGGTGTGATCAGGACGACCCCTCCCCCTGCAGCAACATTGGTGGAGGATCCATCCATATGCACGACCCATTCATCCTAGTTGGTTCCTTCTTAAGGCATGATCTTTGGCCTGAGCTCGGTATCCTGGTCATGGGTACACTTGGTGATGAAGTCGACAACTGAGTGGTTGGTCTGTTAGGACCCAGATGATGTAGGCTTAGAAATAGGGTCTCAATTGTCGAGCGGTGATGACCAAAGCAAAGGCCATTTTTTCTACTCTAGGGTATCTTTCATCTGCTCCCCGGAAGGCTCAGCTTGTGTAATACACGAGCGCCTGTGCCCCATCCTCTTCCCTTAATAGAACTAAACTTAACGTTGTTTCCGACATCGATAGGTACATTTAGAGCACTTCCCCTTATTTCGGCTGATTGATCATCGATAGGTGGCTGAAGTGGTTCTTTAGCTTGATAAAGGCCCTGTCGCACTCTTCATCCCAATGGAAGGCCCTCCTTAGTAGGCGAAAGAGGGGTGAGCACCTGTCAGTAGCATGAGAGATGAATCTGCTAAGAGCTGTGACCCTGCAGGCCAGGCTCTGTACTTCCTTTGTGCTTCTAGGTGCTTGCATATTGAGGATCACCTTTACTATGGAACACCATGAACCTAAGAAATTTCCCGGTTGAGACCCCGAAAGCACACTTACTGAGATTAAGCTTCATGTTATTCCTCCTCAAGGTCTAGAAGGTCTCGTCTAAGTCCAAGAGGTGTTGTTTAGTTTAAAGGCTCTTTACCAGCATGTCATCTATATACACCTCGACATTCCTTCCGATCTGACCCTTGAACATCGTGTTGACTAGTCTCTAGTAGGTAGCTCTCGCGTTCTTCAATCCAAAGGGCATCACTCGATAATAGTAAAGCCCCCGATCGGTGATGAAGGCAATCTTTTCTTAGTCGAGCTCATACATTTTAATCTGGTTATACCCTGAAAAGCCATCCATGAAGTTGAGGGTTTGGTGGCCTACTGTTGAGTCCACTAGCATGTCGATCCTTGGGAGCAGGGGGAAGCTATCCTTTGGCATGCTTTGCTTAAGTCAGTGAAGTCAACACACATTCATCATTTTTCGTTTGACTTCCATACCATCATCACATTGGCTAGCTAGTCGGGATAGTAAACTTTTCTCACGAAACCAGCCACCAGTAACTTTTTTACCTCATCCATGACAGTCTGATTGTGCTCTGGGGCAAAGTTTCTCTTCTTCTGCTTGATTATGCCTTGATGTCGGGTCAACATTCAACTTGTGTACGGCTACCCTGGGGTCTATCCCCGGCATGTCTTCATGCGTCCAAGCAAACACATTCTGATTCTTGTCAAGGAAGTCCCGCAGTCAGATCTTGAATTCTTTATAGGTCTGATCCAACCCGGGTGGTTTCATCAGGCGTGTTGAGGTTGAGGCCAATATCTTCCAGTTCTCCTCCAGACTCTACCAATACCCGAGCCTTCTCATCCTGGACTTCCAGGCTATCGATGGACATATTTTCGCTATTACCTGGTCCTCCTTTGAGTGATGCCATGTAGCATTCCCTAGCAGCCGCTTGATCCCTTTTAACTTCCCCGACTCCCTTATCTGTCAGAAAATGAATCAACAGATGACACATTGATGTGACCACCCTTAACTGGGTCAGCACAGGTCTTCCAAGTATTGCATTGTAGGCTGACAGGTAGTCGACCACCAGGAAATCTATTGCTTTGGTCACCTAATGTTCTCCTTTACCTACTGTGGCAGGCAAGTTGATTGTTCCCAACAGGAGCAACCGGTCGCCTATGAATCCCATCAACGGTGCCTGGACAGGCTTGAGTTCCTCCTGCGAAGCCCCCGGATATCACTCATATCTCCCCAATGGGCCCTTCGGGTCTTCTCTCTTCTCGGGCCAGGGGGTCTCTACAGGTATTCTCACGTCTAATCCACTGTGTCCCTATGACAAACCTTTGCAATCGGCCTCTTTGGATCAGAGCTTTGATCTGTTCCTTCAGGTCAAAATAGTCGTTGGTGTCGTGGTCATGGTCCCAGTGGAAAGGGCAGTACTTGTTGTGACTCATTTTCTCCGGTGGAGCACAGATTCTTTTGAGCCACTTGACACTAGGGTCATCCTGTATATGAACAAATACCTGCTCCATAGGTGCATTGAGGGGGGTGTAGTTCAAAAACTTACTCTGGGGGAGGTTGACTCGAGATCTGATTCCTTGGTCGCCGCCTCCTTCTCTTCCCCAGGGACCTTTATCTTCCCGAGGCGCCTGTTGTTGCTCTCACTTTCTCTTATCATGCTATAGGTTGGGCCCGACATCTCGTTCTCACCTGGCGTTGAGAGCGTCCTCAGCATTCATGTGTCACTGTGCCTTCACCATGAGGTCGGTTATTCTGGTCAAGGGGTTCTTGGATAGGGAGAATAGGAACTTGGAGGGTATTAATCCCACCATCAGGGCTGCCACCACCATCTTTTCATCTACATCATCAACTTGCAGAGTCTTTTTGTTAAACTGGGACACGCAATCTCGCAACGATTCTCCCTTATTTTGTTTGATGTTCAGGAGATGAGTCGTCAGCTTGCGGTGCCTCTGGCCACCAATAAAATGGCCAACAAATTGCCGATTTAACTCGATGAAGTTAGATACGCTTCTAGGCTTTAGCCGGCTAAACCATACCCCAGTGGGTCCCTTGATCGTGGTTAGGAACACCCAACACATTACCTCGTGTAACGCTACCTAGAGGCTTATATATGTTTTGTAGGCTTTCAAGTGGTTCAAAGGATCCCTGCCATCATCAAACATCTCCATCTGCGATGCCTTGAACTTATCGGGGAGGGGAGGGTCCATTACCTCTACGGTAAAGGGATGATCCATCCTCTAGATGAGCTTGTCGACTGTGGCCAGGGCTTTGCCTCTCAATGTCTCCCTCATCATCGCCATTTCCTTCCTCACTTCCTCCATTCTTTCCTCTTAGAGGCCTGGTAAGTGAACCTTTGCTTCCTAGTGAGACATGCCTCAAAAATGGGAGTTCAGAATGCTAACGGCCTTATCCTCCCACCCGTGGTCACAACTTCCCACTGGAGGTATGCGGGACCCTCGCCATGTCACATCGCTACTGCCAGGAGCTTTTTGCAGGCCCCATAGCTCTTGTGTGACTTTTCGATTTTGTTCCATCAGCTCTAGGGGTTCGCGGACGCACTCCACCTGGTACTGAAGCTTTTACCTCTTCAGCTCCAGCATCTGGGTCATGCTAAGCCGCCATTGACCTAGTCTCTACCATGTGGACCTTTTAACTACTTGAAGCACAACCCTTCCCACAAACATCGCCAACTGATAGTGTATCAGAAAATAGGTCTTCCTTTACACCAACCAGATGGTCCACAATCGACCCTAGTCTTCTGTAAGGTGGGCTCTGCACACACCAAACCAGGCAAAGGTCAGGGGACTAGTGCCGGCGGGGTGCCGGCTTTAGTCCTCCAACGGTTAAGTCAGAAAGAGCAGGGGGAGTTAAATGAAAAATCTCTTGCTAGGGTTTCTAAAATCCCATACTTGGTAGACGAAGCAATACCCGTTTTTATAGGCCCAGGCTGGGGACGTATCAAGGTGAATCTCACCAGTCGCTCTTCTTCCCACATTCTCACGAGGCATTATTGCCCACATTCTTGTGTGGCACTATTGCCCACATTCTTGGCCGTGTCCCTCCTATCTTCTGTCCTTTCTATCCTTTTCTTCAAATTTGGCAGGCCTGCTAACAGATTTGTCGTGGAGGTCATGCGATTCGCATAACGGTTTCCAGGTGCGGTTTATCCTTTAAATTATATAGTCGGGGTCTCTAGTGGTATTAGTGTTCCAACAAAAAAGGGTAACCCGACTCTAGGAGTCGAGGGTTTTAGGCCCCCGGGATCGAATGGCCTTCTAGGTCTCGGGTGTCCCGAGTAGAGATTTTTATGGGGTACTGGGACCGGAATTTGAGTCTTATGGTTCTTCATCGAGAGCCCGGGTGAGCGCATCCCTGAGTGGGACATCCTCGGGACCTCTAGGACAAACTGCCTAGGGCCAGGCAATGGGCAAGCTATCGGGGTTTGGTCCTAAGTTGGGGCACTCCATCAGCTTCCATTTCAACTCAAAGCATGATTAAAATTTTCAATAGTCAAAGTTGGACACTAAGGGAAGATCTACTCCTTTGTTTCACCAATGATCAGATGAAATTTTGGATTTCTTAGTTGGCTGCAGTCAAGGATGCTGTAATGAATTTTTTTTCCATTTGCTTTGTACGATTCATGGCGTTTCTGATCCTTTCGAAGCCCTTATATTGGTGTTAATTCCAACCATATGACCCCAAGGATATCTACAAAGGTACAATGATTATCTCTCTACCTCCCGTTTCTCTATGTATTACAACTGTATCAACAGCATAAAATCAAAATACATATTAGCATACCCAATAGACTAGAAAACACTGAAAAACAATACAAAAGAGAAGAGAAAGATGATGAAATAGAAATCTTGGGAGCATTCTTCTTTTTATAACCAACCATCTCCCCCTCTTGAGTCCTTTTGCCACTAATTCTCTCATTGGGATCGGTTATACCCTGATTTTTTCCTTGGTTCTGATCCAATAATGCTTTAAAATTCACTACAGCGTATAGGAATATATGGTCCTAAATCTTCTTATACCCATCTTTGAGATCTTGTAAAGCTTGAACATAAGGTGGAGGTGTGATCCAATAATTAACATCACTGATTTTGTCAAAACACATGCAAACGTTAAGACTACAGTCTACAAAAATACCAATATGGTTGCATTTGGTGTGATGGGTATAGCCTTTACCTACCATATATTGGAAGAACTTAGTATTCTCTATCATTTGTAAAACTTTTTTATAGTATCTGATTATGAATTCCCAAATAGAAACTGTTAATTGCTTCACAAGTTGGAAATTGTGATTTGCTTGTCAAAAATAATGATGCATCTTCATTAGACTATATATGTTGTTTTGGCTATGGGTTTTCTTGCTCTTATTTTGGTATCTTGATGTTTTTATCTTGGAGTTATCTTGTATACTTACTTTTTTTTCCAAGTAGATATGGCAAAAAAGTGATTATGTACTTGCAACATTGAGGATAAACCACAAGACACTTTACAACACTCTGAGTCACAGGCAACATCACATAATAATGAATCACATGGAAGATCACAACTTAGTCAACCACAAGACCCCTTACAAAATACATCACACCCTCAAGGGTCACAGGATTACTCTTAACCAAATGATGATTCAAATAAGAAATATACAGAAGTTGCAATGCAAATTATAGGTATTATTTACATGATTACTTATATTTGTATTCTTATTAAGCTGATGTCAATTCTATATGTTTGTGCTCATATTAGGTTGATTTCAATTCTACAAAGAGTCAACATTATATTAATATACTCTTGTTCTTTTTTCAATAGATCAATCAGGTACACGTAACAGATGGGGGGTTACACGTATGGCCAACATATGGAATTATCTTACTGGAAAATGAATTATTCTATCATTTAATAAATTTTTCCAGCCTATTGACACTGAAGTTGGTGTATTTAATAGGTTTATAAGCACTATTGCAAGGAAGCATAACTTATGCCCGATTAATTACCGTGATTGGCGTAAAATGCCATGTCATTGTAAAGAAACTTGTTGGGATTTTATAAAGGTATTAAATTTCTACTTGCAAATACTTTACTTTTTTAATTAAACTAGATCAATACAAATTAATATGTTCTAGTTATTTTATATTTTTTTATTGACAAGTTTCATTATATTTATAAACTTTTGATAGTAGTTAAATTTTGTAATAACTCATGATGAGAGTGCAATGGACATAATCAAGCATAACACTCTTAAATCAATAGGAGATTAGTGGAGGAATTGGAAATGTGCTCTAAAATAAAAGTACTTTGACAAGACAAAGACGGCGTCACAAATAGTAGCTACAGTGCTTGAGAGAGTTAATTATGAGCATTATGCTAAGCTTTTATTCTTTTTTGGTATTCAAATTATGGAAATGTATGAATAAATATCTTTTACACAATAGTATCATATAACTATATATATCCATTGTTGACTTTATGAATGTCTTTTACACAAATAGTGGCTACGGCACCTGTTTCACTTTCCATTGTTGAATTTATGAATATAGGAATTTAGTAGGAAGAATAAGGAAAATCGTGAACGACATACATATGCACATATGGCAAGGTCAAAAGGTTATGCACAACATGCCTATGAGATGGTAGTTTGAATTTAATTGCTTGTTTAATAATTTAATTTTTTTTCTTCATTTGAGTTATTGAATGGTTGTGATGTAGGAAAAAATAGATGGGGTCGCACCAAACCGTGGAAAGTTATGTGTAGTGCTTCACACAAGGAATAATGGGACACCGGTTAATAAATAAGTTGATGAGAATATTGTATGTCTTATCATGTTTTATATATCCAACTTTAAATTTAATAACTCAATGCTTATTTTTAATATGTTTGGTTTTTATTCTTTATTTTTATTTTTTAATTCTGAGTTTTAGAAGAAAAAAATTGAGAATTTAATGAGTCAACAACCAACTAGCTTGGAGGAAAATTCAAGTGAGAGCATAGCTTGTTCTCATGATGACATTTATTCCCAAGTAATGGGCAAGGAGCGGCATGGTCGTGTACGTGGTATAGGATTTGGGCCGACTCATAATCATAGTGGCTCTAATTCAAATAATAATAGAAGTGTAAGGATGGTTTCAGAAGAAGAGATGATGAGAGATAAAGAAACAATCTGTGAATTAAAAGAACAAATGAAAACCCAAGAGGATAGGTTCCAATCTGAAGTATCAACTTTAAAGAAACAATTGGCCACTTTGATTAGTCAAATGAATACCCCACAGACTCCTATTACTAGTCTATAGGTTATGATTACGTATTACTTTTTGCTATATTTCCCAGAAAAATATGTTTTGTTATACTTGTTTAGATATGCATGTTATTTAGCATTATAATTAAATTTGTTTATTTTAAATTTTAGGTTGAAGACATGGGTAGTGTTCATGATCAAGGTTCACAACAAGTTCAAAAAAGAACAACTTCTTCAAGTCATGAAATGCAACTTCATGGTTGTGGTAAGTTTCTTTTTTGTATATTATTGTAATATTAATGTATATAGATATAGAGTTGTTGGGTGGACAACAATGATGTTTTGTAGATGTTTGATATCTTTAGAGTGTCATTTAATTGTGGTTTATCAAGTGACTTAAATAAAGTGAACTGGGGATCACTCTTCATCCCCAAAAGTCTATATTATAGTCATTATGCTGTCGAAATTTCAGCAAAATGACAGATTCCTCACCTAATTTCAATAAAATGAGACATGCAAATATGAGAAAATGCTTGTTTTTATGATTTCAACTTTTATTGTGGTTTGTTGTTTATTATTTGTTTCATTTCCTTTATGTATTATGAAATTTGAAAATGAAAATTTGTATTCATTGTTGTTTGTGTTGTAGGTAATGACAGAATCTAGAGTGATCAAGGTGGATAATGTGGCAAACTTCAATGTTTTCTTTTGATAGTTTTTTTTTTTTTTTTTATGTCTTTTGAGTAATATAAGTTGAGACAAACACAAGTACTATTTACTCTACTTTTTTTAATGAGGAGTTACAATTTTATATCTTTTATACTCAATGTGCATTTTAAATATAGCACTGTGCATTTTATTATTAATTATGGATTTTTAGTTGTGATCAAACTTAAAAATTAATGTTGAGTTATTTAATTAAAAAATTGTTTTTTTCATATATATAGCGATGGTTTCAATCGTTGTTATATATCTGGGAAATATAAGAAATAGCAGCAGTCAAGAACTATCATCGTTTTCCTTTCAATTATTAGACTTATAGCGTCATTTTTATAACCATTGCTATTGTCCATCAAAATAAACATGTTGCAATGGTTTTCTACCCGTCGTTATATGTGTAAGATGTAGCTACAATTTCATAACCGGTACTATAGTTCATTAAAATAAGCTTTTCGCAACGGTTTATTAAACCGTCACTATATTTGAAGGATTTAGCAATGGTTTTGTTCCATTGCAATAGTTGGTTGTATATAAAATAAAAAATAAAAAAATTGATCAATACCGATGGTTATAACCGTTTCAATAAATGATCATTGCTATTTTTTTTTTTTATACCATCAGTCACCAAAACCATCGCTACACACTTTAAGTGATGGTACCTACACAGCAGTCGGTGGAACTTTAGCGACAGTTTTTGAAATCGTTGGTATAATGTCTTGCTACCTATAGCAATGGTTTTGATAGGATTTAGTAGCGGTTTTGACCGTTGTTATAAACCATTATTTTTGTAGTATTTGTTGATATCCTAAGTTGTTATTTAAAAGTGTCTTGATCAACAAGTTATCCAAATATCGTATGTTCTAAACTTATTCATTTAAGTTGATTTTTTGAAAGATTATTTAATCACCATTCCAAAAGTCAATGTTCGCCTCAATATGATATGATTTGGGAAAATTATGGCCAAATTACTGACAAGATATTACTTTTCCTAGAATAATCCATTTTGAATATTTACCTTAAAAGAGATTTTTTTAGGTAATTTTTTAGTGTTTAAGTTTACCTAAGATTAATAATAGAGCTTTGTCCATAGATCTCAGTTGGATCTATGTAACTAAAAAAAGTAAAGCTTTCTCTGGATAAGAAATGCTTTTTCTTATAGGATTTGACTCTCTTCAAGTTTGTCAAGTTAACGTGTAAATATCTTGCTTCATTGGTAATCTACGTTTTCTTAGAAATCATATATAGGCTCATAGGTTTTTTCTTTTAATTGCTAAAGTTTATTTACTAATCAATCAAGGTTGATTAAGCTTACTATTGGACATAGTTGCTGATTTTAGGAAGCCTTCGACTGATTGATTTCAAGTTTATCATGTCAAGTTGATTTCACGTCTATACACTCTGAATGATTGTTGCAATCCGTCTTTTACCCCAGCTGGCCATTTGATTAAGCTTACTATTGTTCTGTTGCTTCAAGTCTATATTTTAAAGTTCAGACTACTACTTGTCTAACTAGAGTATTGTTCAACTAAATTATCTTAGTTGATTTTATCCTACTATTAGACATAGTTGCTGATTTTAGGAAGCCTTTGATTATTTGTTTGGGATTGAACTTTATTGGCTATTCCATAAAATTTTGCTGACAATCACCCTACTCGACAAGGCCCATAACCAACATATTCAAATCCCTTCTGATTGTTATTGCACCACAGCTCCTGCTGACCTTGGTGGAAAATTAACTATATCCATATATTAACAGATGAGGAGAATGGTATTTTCCTAATAACGTGGATCGGACACATGGCAATTATAGAACAATCTGGATCCTTAGAAACAATAAGGAATACCTTTATCCATGTTATGTTCCCATTGAGGACTGATGATGGTCCAGAGAAACAGATCTGATTGGATTTGAGCGGCAGTCATAACGTATAACTTCCAAACGATAGATGTGGCACAAAATAGGCCGATATTGTTGCAATTACCTTGATGTAGTGCAAGGAGCAATGATCTTGTGTGAAACTTGGAGCAAAGACCCATTCAACCACAAATGTTACTCTCCAGATTTCAATTGCGTTAATTGTAGTAAGCAATAAAATACTAACTAATAATCATACTGAGAAAAAAAAAAGGATGAATGATTTTATTTATTTTTTATTTATTTATTTATTTTGGAGAGGGGGGAGGTGGACAAGGTTCTCAACAATAGTATTTGTTTTCCCAAGCTAATATATCAGTGCATTCGACAAATTTTCAAGAAATCCACAGCAGTTTCCAAATTATCATGGAAGTTGAAACTACCGCTACAATGCCTTGCAGTACACTACTTCCAAGATCAGTAGAACACCATAATTCAAAACATGACCAATAGAATAATCTGTCACAATTCCAGGAGCCTAGTCTTGCATAACTTACTACTATTTAAAGTTTGCTTCTTTTTACAGAAATGACCCAACCAGTCCCATGATCTAGACAGTTGTGCCACCAGTTTGGTGCAGCATTGCATCAATCTCATCCCCATCTTCCATTTCCAGCTGCAAGAAAAGAAGATTGAATTCAGTTGTGACATTAAATAGTACAAGTAATCAAACTATGCCGTGAGACAGACCTCATCAGGAGTCTGCTCTCCCCGGAGACGACGGCCATCAAACAAGAAGGCAATTGAGTTAATTTCCACTGACTGTCTATCACAGTATGCATTCATGAGCTTCCGCAGTTGAGTGTTTCTCTTGATCCTAAAAAACACTTCGTTCCCATCCTACAACCAAAACACAGCAAAACCAAGCACATGTTGTCAGCGTGTTTGGTAAAACAGCTACAATGGTAACCCTGTTACCCATAAAACATCCACTGCTGAATGTGTTGCTCCTCATTCTCAGAAATTGAACTTGATTTCACAATGACATACCAAGGGTTAGATATTGACCCCTTAACTTCTAAAATTGGGAATGACTGGGATAATGAACTAAAAAGTAGGACCATCAATCAAAAGTAATGCATCAACAGGTTAGAGGTACCAGCGGTTGGGGTAGTCTGTTTTGAGTTAATTCCCGGAATTGTTAATGGACAGAAAATGCCTAGCAGAACCAGAAAATATCATCCAGGTTGAGTCTGGTCAAATTGGTTCCAGAGTGAAATGGAGATGAAACCAGGCTTTGTTCAGGTTCATTGTCAGGCTGAGTTAAGAACAAGAACCCCTATAATAAGTTCTCTACATAGTATGTTCAGATAAGAACCAATTTCCCCCAACCTTTAACCTACATTAGAAATCGATTTTCAAAAAGATATACATCGCCTCACTGCAGAACTCATCAGCATGCAAAATCAACCTCATCTATGTATCCTACTAGCAATAACTATTAGAAGCAGCAGCTGGAGATGGTAAGTCAAAAAAGCTCATTATAGGGCAGTTTCTATCACAACAACAAAAGCAGAATATATTAAGGACCATTTAGGTAACCCATTTGAATACCATCACTCTGAGTAAGAATTAAGAGCCTCATAATACCAAAGGTAAGTGCAGTGGTTTTACAGAAGTCTGAATACAAAAATACAAATTAAAACACAACATTTGAAGTGCTAGCACGAGAGCTAATTTACTTCTTCCATCAAATACAATCTTCTTAACTGAAAATAAACTATTTTATGTTTAGAGTTCAAATACCAGACTTTTTTTATTTTTTTTCAATCTTTTATCAATTATTTTTTAAAATATTTTATTGATAGCTATTGTATACAAACTTTTGAAAACATAATGAGATAATATTCAATTGTAAAAACTTCAGGCATCATAATAATTCTAAATAATAACGAAATGACATTATGGTCATTCCATTAAATTTAATTTTCTACACATGCAACATAAAAGACAACCAAATAAAGCTACTACACTACTGTATGATGGCAAGACGTCTGTTACTAAAACTAAGGTTTCAATAAAAGGCTTGATGGAGGAACATAAGATGCTCTTAATATTTTTACTGGACCTGATTAATTTTATAACCTCTACTGGTTGATGTTTTCTGATTAAACACATTTATCTTACAAACAACTTGTGCAAAAGTAATAGAACAGATGGCCTAAATTTATTAGATTATATCAATTCTATTAATCTATGCCAGTGAGACTGACTACCAAAGTTATATTATTTTTGGATAATTAGAAAGAAAAAAAAAAAAAGATCTTCAAATAGTCTTAACCATAGTTACCAGAGCGAGAAGTGAAAGCTAGAATTCGGAAGAAAGGCTCAATAAATCCTTGGGAAGCAAGAGGCAAAAAACAATAATAAAGTAAATAACTACAAATTTATAATCAATAATTTCAACTATAATACAATAAAGTGAATAAAGTTAAAGAAGGTATTGAAAAACATAAAAGCTATGCTAAGTAATAAAGAATCATAACATATAAATCAATATGCAAACCATTTGTTATTATTAAATACCTTAGATTTTACCATACATAAGATTTTTTGTAGATAACTTACATCTTGGAGTCAAACTAAAGAAGACCTTGTATAAAACCCATCATATTGAATCTTTTGTATTGGATTGGAATAAAATAATAAAAGCAATAAAATCAATACTAAATCTTTTTTTTCCTATAAAATCATTATTAAATCTCATAGATAATATTTTTTCAATACTAACAACATAGTATTTACATTATATAAAATATAATTTTTTTCTTAGATCGCTTCCTAATGACTTCATAAAGAGAGGAATATTTGGTGACTTTCAAAAGTGGGTCAAATAAAAGTCAGATAGACTTTTTTCTTACTAGGAGGCTAGAAAAGTCAATATGTAAGGATTGTAAGGTTATTCCAGGGGAGA
>JAOXJP010271935.1:0-20102 GCA_025762735.1 Platanus orientalis | reverse complement strand
ACAGCCTAAGGATAAGAATCCTAGAAGGATCCCACACCCCCTAGGGTTACTTTGGCTTCTCAAATACTTTAAATATAAAGGTACCCACGTTTAGATATGGTCCTATAACTTTTTTGGAGGTGGGAGAACGCAGAGAATTTTAGAGTAGGTGTGGATACTTTGGAGACCGGGTCGGATTGGATTCTTGTGTCCGGTTTAGCTATTAAGGTATTCTTCTTAATCTTCCTTTAATATTAAATCTCAGAGATTCATATGATGATCATGGGAAAGCATATGTAGATATGTGGTTGTTTAAAAGAATTTTACAAATTTCTTTGTTCAAGAATGGTAAACTTCCTTCACCAAGTTCCCACGTTTATGAGAGAGGCCTTGGATGGTCTCAAGGACTTGTTCGGCCACATCATTGGCCATTTAGAGAAGATGACGGATATGCTCAATATCATTGAGCTTAAAGTTGAGTAATTGGAGGTCATAGTGGCTCCCCAGATCCCTCACCATTTTAGTGTTTCACTCGATCTACGAATACCGAGTGACGAGGATGAGGATGAGTAATTGTGAGGATGAGTGCTATTACTTTTTGTATATCTCTCACATTTTGTAATCCTTAAAGGATTTGGAATTTTGAATATATGAATGGAAAATAACTTTTTGACTTATGTCTCATTTTATATATCTTTTAATTGTTTTCCTTGTATTTCTTGTGCCAATTTCATGACAGAAAAGGGGAGAAAAATACAATAGAGTTCATGGATATAGGGGGAGAGATTGCTATATGAGTATTGATATATGGGGAGTAGAGTAATGCATTTATCTAATTTGAAAATTTTATCTTAAAACTTAAAATCTTTCTAATGCAATGAACTATCATATATACATTATTCATATTGCATTTCATATGCTTGCTTGAACATATGTATTTCCATTTGATTGTATTATATTGGTTTGAGAGAGGTATTGTTTGTCAAATGTGATTTCAAGTTACGAGGCTAAGCATCTAAGCAAAGATCTTGAACTAAAAGCCTAAGCACATATCAAGGGGGAGTTCAAGAATTTAAAAATCAAGAGTTCAAGAGTTCAAGACACATTATTTGTTTAAATGTATTACTCTTGGATTTTCATGGAGTCTATAAATTCATTGCATATATTTATTGTACTCCATCCATGTATTTCATTATGTTTTGTCATGGAATTTCCAAATGAAGAGATTGTTAATGTAAATTGTCAATTACATAAATTGTAAAATACATGGAGTGGTAGATAATGCATGACAGGAGCACATTGCATATCTTAGTTATGTCTGTAATTATCTAGTGATCTTGGTTTCCAAGGAGGAAGACAAGCTTCAAGCACTTAAAGTCGAGGATGGATCCGTCCCTAAGTTACCAAGGTTCGAAGACTTGAAGACTCAAGCTTCATCAAGCTCAAGGAAGGTTTGTAAAAGTATATAAGGGTAAGCACAATGATAGACATAGGTTAAAAAGACCATAAGTCCCTTTCAAAGGTCAATGGACCATTCTAATGTCTTTGTCATAGTCCCATAGGGGTTGAGAATCAATTTGAGTAAAAAAAAAGAAAAAATAGGGGAGTTGGATTGATTTGAGGGGTGTTGGATCAATCCGTACTTAGTGGATTGATCTGTTACTTACCAGATTAATCCGGTAAGGCTTAGGTGTCTCAGACTGAGACACTGGATCAATTCAGGGATGCCGGATTGATCCGTGTGGATCAATCCGACATAACATGATCGATATGCCATTGTAGAAATTCAAAAAATATTATATCAACGCCTGCAATTTTTTGATCGTTGGGGTAGATGTCATATCATGTGCATGATTGTGCTCGTCCCCTATAAGTATAAGGGAGGCTCCAAGTGAGCTCTTTAACACATTTGAACAAAAAAAAAAGAGAAGAGACGATTAAAGGAAGCTAAACCATTTACACCTCCCAACTATCAAAGGCTCACTCTTATGAGTTTTCATTGGAGATCAAAGAGCCTTTAAGTGCTTCCCTAACACTCTGCATTTGAAGAACAAGAAGAGGGAAGTAATGTAAAGGGTTTACTCCCAAGTAAACCTTTGTGAGAAGCTCCAAGAAACAAAGAGGCACTCTTGGAAGCTTGGTGGAATCCATTGGCACACTAGCTCAACAAAGAAGCAACCACCCTCATGTGCATCAAAGAATACACAAGCCTTGTGAAGTAACTTGTATTGATTTCCTTTTTATATTGAGACCTTAGCACCCACTGGAGACACTGGGTGTAGACCATAACACTATCATCAGAGACACCAGTAGTGTAGACCATAACCGCCAGAGACACCAAGTCTATACCATTCCCGCTGGAGACACCGGGAGTAGGCTTACTTGTGCAAGTAGTAGGTTTTAAGATGTTAACCTTGATTGTAATGTAACTCAATCTTAATAAAATTTGATAACTCGGTAGGGAGTTTTGAAAGTGGATGTAGGCCCGACTACCGAACCACTATAAATATTGTGTTGTGTGTTTGCTTGTGGTGTGAATAGTCTTTTCTCTCTATTTTACATGACATGTATTGCATCTTTTACATGATCTTTCATATTTAGAACTAATGAGGAACTTAAATTAGTTGAAAGACTAAAATTTAAATTGTCATTGTATTGCACTTATAATTACAATAATTGAATTATATTTTGAAGTGCATCAAATTCCAAGAACTATCATAACATCTAAAATTGGAATCTTAAATAGGGTTAATTAAAAATAATTTTTAGAAATCCTATTCACCTCCTCTAGGATAAAATCAGACTTTCAGATGATACTTGGAACTCTCTGATTATGGGACACATAAATCATCCTAAATTATTACAGTTTCCCAGCAATCCTTTCCATCAAGTATTTGTGTTCAAATTAGGATATCCACACTCTTATATAAAGCACACAACACATTTACTATTCAAACAAATTTTAGCATGGAGTGGAACAAGACATTATCAAGTGTACACTTCAAGTTCAAAATATGATAGAATCATAGAAAGAGCAAGCCAAGAAAATCAAATAGTAGTGTTACCTATACATGAGAAAGTGGAGAGCAACTATAGGTATGCAAGTGGAGGTCTTCCGTTTCACCATTGAAGAGCCTAAAAAATTGTTTCACAACAAAGCCAAGTAGAAAAAGCTATGACACCAGTGTGTGCATATACTTTGATGCAATAAAGAACATAGCCACCTTTGAAGAATACAGACAAGTTAAGTTCTAAACTTTCTTAGGTCTGTTACGATTATCAACAACCATCTCCTCACCATGTAACTTGGGTACATCACCTCATCATCCAACCCTAAATGGTATATGTTGGAATAACTAAAGAAACAATTCTCAATGTAGCAAAGAAGCATTGCGTGGCTGATAAGACCAACCTCAATAAAAAAAGAAAAGAAAATTTGATGGAATTAAAGTAAAATCTAGAACAACCATTGCCAGGATAACACATGCAACTATAATCCTATAGAAGAATTTCAGAGACATGCCAACCAACGAAATGTTAAAATCCTAGACGTTATGCAAAACAAACCATGTAACCATCAAGCTTGCAAACACTACAAAAGCAAAGTGCCATGTCAAGCTATTTTTTCAGAAAAAACAAGCCAGATAAAATCCATAGGCCAAAGGAAGGGAGAGAGATTGCATAGAATATGATAAATGTTGAGGCAGTGACCTAAAGTCACCGACTCTTATTTATGGAAGGTGTCTTGAATTGGCAACAACCGGTTTTTTAGCAAAATTGGGTGTAAAACCCATTCTTAACGTAGGGTTTGGGTGTGGGAGATTGATTGAGGAATTCTTCTCTTGTAACCTAGGATTAGGATTTTGATAGAGAAGATAACAGCCTTACTCATGTAGTCTCTGGTTTGCTATTAGTGAAATCTCTTGATCGTCTTTGCTTGTGGATGTAGACAGGTTTGCTGAACCATGTTAAATAAGCTTATGCTTTGTGTGTGTTTGTTTTACATTAATTTTATTCTTCTATGTTTTCTGCGTATGATCCAAATCTAGGTCTGCACACAACAAACTAGAATCAGAGCTTTAGTTGCGTTTGAGATTTTTTTTGGCATGGCAGAAAGGTACGAAATAGAGAAATTTGATGGGCATTACAACTTCAGTCTACGACGTGTGAAGATGCATGTGTTTTTGGTTCAACAAGGATTGACCAAAGCTTTGATGGGGAAGAAAAATCTTTCTGTAAGGATGTTGGAAGATGAAAGGGAGGAACTTGACCTTAAGGAACTTTATGCGATTCAGTTGTGCCTGGCCGATGAGGTGTTGCGAGAGGTTGCAGATGAGAAGTCTGCGGCTAGGCTGTGCCACAAGTTAGAGGGCCTGTACATAACCAAGTCTCTCCCGAACAGGTTATATTTGAAACAATGAGTTTATACATTGAGGATGAGAGAAGGTATGTCTTTGAAATCCCATTTGGACGAATTCAATAAAATTATCATAAATTTGAAAAACATTGATATTAAGATTGATGATGAAGATCAAACTATCATTATTTTATGTTATTTACTTGTATCGTATGAACAATTTATTACGACCTTCCTCTATGGAAAGGATACCATCTCCATGGAGGATGTTAAGGCATCCTTTCACTCTAGGGAATTAAGAAAGAAAGTATCTGCAGAAGAGGGTGAGGGGCAGACAGAAGGTTTATTTGTGGGAAGAAGAACAAAGGAAAAAGGTTTCACAAGTGATAAAGGCCAGTCTAGATTGAAGTCTAGAGGAAATAACAAGGTATGATGTTTTTGTTGCAAAGAATATGACCACATGATGAGGGATTATCCAAAGCGTGCTAGTAGGAAGAAAGTTGATAGTCCCAGTACTACATCGGCAGAGAAACAAGAGGAGTACATAAGAGATGTTCTCACAGTCTCCAAAGGTATGGAGACATTTTCTCATGATGAATAGATATTAGATTTAGGTTATCATGTTCATATTTGCTACAAGAAATAATATTTTGATACGTTCCAAGAGAAGAAAATAGGTTTTGTTTCTTTGGGTGATGGGTTTACTTGTGACTTCATGGGTGTTGACATGGTGAAGGTCAAGATGTTTAGAGTGGTTCGTACTTTGGGTGGTGTGGCATATGTCTCAAAGATGTAAAAGAATTTGATATCCTTAAGCCGGTTGGACTCCAAGGGTTGTAGGTATTCAACGATATGTGGAGCCATGAAAATCACACATGGTTGTTTGGTTCTGATGAAGGGGAGAAAAGTGCGATGATGGTTTGTATCATCTAATGAGGAATATGATTATTAATGGTGTTCCTTTAACCTTGATAGGTAGCTGAAAATGGGGTGCATAGAATAACCAGTGCTAGTGTATGGTCTCTTTTGTGGATGCAACAAAAAGAGGTGATGCAAGTTTCCAAGTAATAGATGATGGTGTGGAGGTTCCTGTGGTTAGAGAAGATGGATCATGGTTCCACTTTGAAGTTAACTAGAGGAGTCTGTTGGAGGTAGCTACACATGTGCATTAGCTATGTTATGATCAAATCGGATGGTGTCAGGACCAAATTGATTCGATGGTATGTGTCATAGTGTTTTTTGAAGGCCAATGATTGTTTGTGGTGATAGCAAACAAGATACAATTCAGGTTTGAGGTGGAGGTGCGTTTTAGGTAATATGGCCCAAAGTTCACTAAAAAGGACAAGTGTAGGTTTTCTCCAAAGGTGGTTTCGGAATTTGAGCCAAGGTGGAATGTGGAACACATGTCATGGGTACTGTGTTTTGTCAAAGATACAGGTGTTCACAGTATTTAGAGTCACCCTTCGGGGTACTTTGGAGAGGATGGGAGTAGCGTTTTATCTACTATGTAACCATGGTAGAATTCAAACCAAGGTGGAGTTTGTTGAGGCGGTGACCTAAAGTCACCTACTCTTGTTTATGGAAGGTGTCTTGAATTGGTAACTACTAGTTTTTAGCAAAATTGGGTAAAAAAAAAACCATTCTTAACATAGGGTTTGCGTGTGGGAGATTGATTGAAGTGTTCTTCTCTTGTAACCTAGGACTAGGGTTTTGGTAGAGAAGAAAGCAGCCCTTCTCATGTAGTCTCTGGTTTACTATTAGTGAAATATCTTGATCATCTTTGCCTGTGGATGTAAGTAGGTTTTCGAACCACATTAAATCCTCTTGTGATTTGTGTGTGTTTGCTTTTTTACATTAATTTTCTTATATTTTTGCTGCGTACGATCCAAATCTAGGCTTCTGCACAACAATAAGCATAGTTAGTTAATGCTACTATAATGGATGAGTGCTCATTGAGGCACAGTCTATCTATTAATTTATCTAATCCCATTATAAGAATAACTTGAGCCATAACTCTGTTGATCTATTCTACCCTCCCTCAGGGTACCAATTCCATTGGCGTAGGCGCCATAACTGAACCAACAAACGTGGTGTTCATGGAGGATTCTTCCTCTCCTCTCCCACATCATTGTCCAAACAGAATGATGAAGGGTTCTTCCTCTCCTCGAAGTGGATCTCCCTAGTACCTCCTTTCAACCCTTATTGTGTAAATGGATATGTAGCGACATGTAATAGAATGTAAGTGTGAATTGTCAATGACTTGGAAAGTCACAATGTTGCATAAGACAGGTATTTGGAAGGGCACCATGTAGAATTTGAGTTTTTTTCAAGATAGGAATTCATGTAGAGGTGGGGAATGGTAACTGATTCGTTATTAGGAAGAAAAATGAAGCTTAGAAATGCCTTTGAAGTTTATCTTTCCTAGCATATATAGAAAGGAAGTAGAAAAGGCTAGTCAAATTTATTCCACAAGGTTTGGCTATAGAGATCATGTAGAACCCATTGATTAGTGTGTCATGTCCACATTTAAACATCTGCAATGTGAAACCATGCAGGATTCTCATGAAATGAAAAATTATTGGAAGTGGACATAGAAGTCATAATTTGGTAAGAATGGCAAAAGAGGAGAAATACAAAAGGTGGTGATCTCATGAAAGTAGTAAAACAAATTAATAAAATAAAAGCTTCTCATAATAAAAAGATGTAGAAGTTGAGAATGTCCTATGGCATAAGTTCCATCCAGCTTCCTCTAATTCCTTTTAAGCTTTGGCAATCTATCTTTGTATTTAAATCTTTTTGTGGGTTTCCTCCAAACACAGAAATTGGAGATACTTTTTTAGAACCCATGAGAAAATTTAAGGTTTCTTAGGGCCAGTTTCAGAAAATTTGTCTCCTCTTTCCATTATGTTAAATACGGGAAATTAGAGGTTGCTAGTTAGAACCAATTTAAATCTTAGACAAGTTTTCTTTTGGCTTTGGCAAGGTAATTTGTAGATAGCAACAAAAGAGTTCTGAGAAATGGAGAATGTTTTTGGGTTTAGTAAGACAAATAATTAGATGGATATGCTTCTTAGGTTTCGATTCCACCCAATTTATGATGAGCTTATAACTCACATAAGTCAAAAAAGGTTCATGATAACAGCTTCTATGCCAAAATAATTAGAGAGATAGATTTGAATAGGTGTAAACCTTAGGATTTGCCATGTAAGTCATCTAAAATGGATTTTTTTTCTCTTCCTAATCATCCTCTATTTTTTCTTTTAGTTAATTATCATTTGAGGAATGATCCTATTTAGTTTCATTAGCAATGTCAAATTCCTACCTTTGACATATTTTATTAAGGATTAACGACATAAAACCATGTCTAATCATATTGAATTTATGCACTTATCTTAATTTCTTACAATTATGATGATATAGATTTTTTTTTGGGTTATTCTAGTTTAAAAAATAATAATAGCCCCTCTTGGAGAGATAGCACTTAAGGTTGCAAGGCTAGGTTGAGATTAGCCTGAGCCCAGCCCAAACTAAGATTGAGCTCCTAAGCCCAACTAAGCCCATTCAAGAAATATGGGCTTTAAGCCGAGTTCGAGTCAAACCAAACTCAATAGCAGCACATGATCGATCACTAAGAACTGTGATTGATCACCAACCTAATGACAGATCTCTCCATAATCGATCACCATTGCTAGTGATTGATCGCTAGAGGATAAAATCATCTTCAAGATTTGTGTCAGCACGTGATTCAAACCTGATTACGTGTGGAACCCACAAGTGATGACCTAAACACTATTTTACCTCATTTAGAGACAAACGAATATAGGAAGAAGGAAAAATAAAATGGGGGAAGGGATTTGAGAAAATTAGGAAAGGAGAAGATAGCTTCTTCTCCAAGGAGCAAGGTGAGCCCCAAAATCACAAATCTAGTTTGGTTTTTGCTTATTTTTAGTTTCTCAACATAGATTCTTGCTCATTTATGGATTTTATCTAAGGATTTATGGATTAATCTTAGAGGAAGGAATGATTTCGAAAGGAAAATAAGTTTTGAAGGAATATCCCATTGAATCTAAGAAGTAGAAGCATTTTGTGAGTGGATGTACAAGATATGTACACATTTTCACTCTTAGGTTCATAGAAATGTGATTTTAATCTAAGTTTTAATGATTTGGGGTTTGATCTTTATAGAAATGATTAAGTGAGTAATTATGCACATTATATACTTGATTTCTCTTCTATGAACATTGTTTCTTTGATTGGAGCTTTGATTTTGAGGGTTTCATTACTCAAATTTTGTAAATTTTGGAGTTGATTCTAATCCTATGTTATTGAAGCCTTGGATTGACAAATTTTAAAAACTTTACTCCATGAAGTGGAGTGTTGGAGTTTGATTCTTATAGTTTTGGATAGGAATGATGATTTCATGTGATTTATCCTTATTTTTACTTTGATTCTCTATGTTTGTGATCTCTAGCTATTTGTATTATGGTTTCATGAATTCTTTATATAAGCCTATTATGCATTTTCATGGATTTTCTTTGCTTCTTGTTAATCCATGTAGATTTGTGTTAATTTTATTGATTCTCATGCTATAATCTTAGAATTTTTGTGTCTATACTTAAGATTCGTTTCTATTGGAAGTTTTCATTTCCTAAGCATGTTGATTCTATCCATGTTTACATTCAATATTTTTGTAAAAATATTCATTGGGTATTCTACATGAGTTTTGAAGTATTGAAATAATTTTGTTTAACATTTGGTTATGTCTGACATGAAAATGTTTTACATTCCATAGATTCCTATATGTCCTTAGGTTTAGGCTAACCATCCTTATTTACATTTGGGTTTTTGACTTCATATATGGAATTCTAATCTTTGATTTTGGTTTCTATATGAGAATGGACATATAGATATCTTTTGTATAACATATTTATGCAGTTACACTATATATAAGTATGGAATTGATGTATTTTCTTTGGACACACGGATTTGATATAGTAAACCTAAGTGGGGAATGCCTCTTTTAGGCCCAGAGATCCCTATGTGGGTTATTTTTTTACAACAGTTAGATACTCAACCGTTGGGTCACATCAATAGGCTAAGGGGTGCTAGTTGCTTAGTGATTTTTGTGAATGTTCCTTGTGACCCCAAATACCCTACATGGGTTGGCCAAACATAGCCCTAGAGACCCTTCTTATGGGTTGTCCTTATTGGGTTTGAAGACCCATTTATGGCTTAGTCTTTATGACACTCAGGTCCTTAATCATTGGGTCACATCAATAGGTGAAGATGACCCTAATGGCCCAATGTTTTGTTATGGATTTGGTCTTTATGATACTCAATTACTTAATCATCGGGTCACATCGATAAGTGAATATGGCCCTAATGGCCAAAGTTTTATAATGAATTTGGTCTTTATGACACTTAGCTACCCAATCACTCAATCACATTAATAGGTGAAGACGGCCCTAGTGGCCTAATGTTCTATTATAGATTTGGTCTTTATGACACTCGGGTACCCACTTGTCAGGTTACATCCATAGGTGAAAACAACATTTTTAGAGTATGGGCCCCTTCGTGGGATATTTATACAAGATTTGGTTTTATTAGAACCTTCATTGGGTTAAACTTTGATACATGATTTGTTTTATCAGAGACCCTCTATTTGCGTTATATGCATTCAGATACGATTTTTTCAAAGACCCTTGTGGGTTAATCTTATGCATTCGGCATTGGATTCCCTAGAAACTTTATAGGGTGATCATATATATGCTTTGGTTTTGTTTTATCAGAAAATTTTCACAGGCTATTTCACATCTAGTTTTGGTATTTGTTGGAGACCCTAAGGACCCTTAGAGGTTAGCATTTAATATGTCCATGGTTTGGTTTTATTTGAAAACCCACATGGTTTTGAATCATAGATTTACTTTGAAATATAGTAAGGATATAGTTATAAAACTCTTGTTGCACATGCATATGCATATGCATTTGAAATCCTTACTTTGTCTTGCTTCGTTCTTATCTATTAGTGTGTTTATTTTGGCCTCTCTTTTATTTTGTATATTTTGTATACCCTGTTGTTGATCCCCTAAGCTTACCCAAATTGACACCATTTTTCAAATTGAAATTCGTAAGAAGACACACCAGGTAGTCTATGTTGCAGGTGGAAATGAAGAGCTTAGGGTGATCACTCCTTAGTTTTAATGCATTTAGCTTTGGACATGTTCGGTTATTAGACCTCATATTTTGGAGTTTTTTAATCCCTTAAATTTATTTAAGGTTGTATAGGCTGAGTTGGATTTAGATTTTTAATCCTTACTTTGATACTTAGATAATATGAGTTCATGTTAGATAGACTACTTTAAGGATTAATGTCTTTATTCCGCTACACTCGGTTATATTATGATGGAATGAGTTTACTTTGTGATGCATTTAGTATTTATGGATATGTATTAGAAATAATTATATATTATGTTGCACATTGATTATGTTGATGATGAACAATAATAGCTATATGGGAACATAAATGGTTTCGATGATATGCATTTATTATTCTGTTGTGATTTGTACTTGGGTTTGTTGGCATTAAAGGTTGTAAAATGAATGGACAAAAATTGTATGAGAAAAAGGACATGGTCACACTTTGAAAATTAGATCTCTCTATAGCGCGATACAGGTTCAGGGTGTGTCATCCAGTGTTCGATCTAAATCCCGGTTACGAAATTGGGACTCGGATCCAATTCGTAACAAGGCTCTTTTCCCAAAGGAATAGGGTTAGAATACCTAATCCTAGTGAAACTAGAATTCACTTGTTAATAAAGAAAGGGTTTGTTTCCTTTTAGGAAGACCCTTTATGTATGACGACAACCCATCCAACATGAACAATAAAATGGTCTCAAAATTCACTAAGAAAAATTAAAATTACTGAATACTTTAAAAGAACCTGACTAACAAGAAAACTAGCAGACCCAACAACTTTCAACATGATAGTTTAGTTTTTTTAAATTAATAGATGATAATTATCAAATTATTGTTAATTTGGAGAGATCTCAAAATTCCTAATTTTCTTACAAAAACAAATGCATTTTTGAAAGTTGAGAAATGTTGAAATTTCTCACAAGAGAATCAATCACTTTCCCTTAAAACATGGGAAGTTTTGACTTGTGAATCATAAAGGCAAAGACTTAGGATCCCCAACAGTAAGTTAAACTACATTAACATGTAAGTAGTGTATATAGCATGACATGTATGCAAAAAATTAAATTTTGAGTTACTAATTCTTTTTATACTAGTGCATTTTGAGAAGAGTTCCATGTTAATGTATTTTAACTTACTGCAAAGGATCCGAACTCGAAGGAAATAGCATAAAAAATGTGTTACCTACCAATTAACTGGAATGCATCCTCTAGATGTTTTGAACTTGATACTTCTACCAACTCATTAAAGGAATACATTGTGGTAACATGAGAAAATAGTTTTTAGAAAACTAGTTTTTGAAAATGTGAGAACATAGGATCTTGCACTTATAATCAATCATTTATTCAAAATCAAAAGAGCAATTATTTTCTTGCATGATACCAACAGAATCCTTGAGTAGTTGATCAAAATTATTTCACTTGTTATGAATTATAATGGGGGAAGCTGATTTGGAAACCGTCTTGGTCTGAGCTCAATTCCTTGGATGATGAGACCAGACTTCGAGTGAAGGCTCCTCACCCTCATTATAAACATTGCCACCTCCCCATCCTCATCTGGGTTCTTATAAAACTCACCCAATTCAACTTCCATCCACCTTTCCCCTCTCTCCCAAGGGACCTGCCTCCCTCTTGGTAGTTGGTTGTATTGCACAAAGTTATAACGTAGTGGTTCCTCTGGTGGTGCTTGAAGGACTTCCTCATCAACAAAATTTTGTCTGGCTGCAGTGGGATCCAAATACACATTCCCTTCAATTTCTCTAAATCTGCGTCCAATTAATCTGACTCTAACCTCTGCAGATGGGAATTCTAGCCCATAGGCGTTCTCTGTGAGCTTGAATACAAAGTAAACTACATAGGTTGTACTAGGGGACAACATTCGTGTCTCCATCTGGCCGCGGATTTCAAGCAAATGCACTTCTATGAGCTCAGCTACCTCAGAAAACCTGTACATGTGTACATGCATATCAACATATATAAGTTACACGCATCGGAATAAGTTTTGAATTTTGATTGAGAAGGTCCAGAATGGTCTATTCAAGTGGAATGACATACATGGAATTCATTGTTAATTTTTGTTGAATTGGTTGCTTAAGTACTATCATTGAGGATCAATTAACATGTTGTGATTGTCTGCAATGCGATTTTTGGTTAAAAATTGTATTGTTTACTTGTCTTTCTATTGATGCTAACTATATATTTAGGTAAGAGCATAAACTCGACCAAACCTAATTCCAATCCATAATATGTTACCTTTTTTTTAATTGAGATCAATTGTGTTTATATTTCCCGAGTTGCACCATCTAATGGTCCATAAAAAAGGAATATTGTTCCATTAGAACAACCTCAGTGTAGAATTTGGAATTTCCTTTTCCATTCTATGAAAAATGGATCCAAACATAAAAAATGAAAATGGATATAAGAAATGGTGTTTTTGGCCCTCCAAATCCGCATATGCACATGCAGCCTAAGTATAAATGTTAGCTAGGGTGCAGTACTTTAACTATTTAACTTGGAACCTAAAATTTGTATTTTGTAACAACTTATTGAATCAACTAAAAAAAAACTTGGAACATAACTAGAGTTGCTAAGTCAATCACTTGGTCTTCCAAGTATAGAGTTGATCCACAGGGATGGATTCCGATTTCATAATGGCTAACACATGAGGTATCACTTTCTAAACCATTTCCCACATTGTATTAGCTAGACATCTCATGTGAGCGCACCCTCATTGAATATCTTTCAGATTTTAAAATCTGTATAGAAAAACACAAAAGAAGAGGGATGAAAGAGGGAGAATGAAACCTGACGTCAGGGATATGTATCCACCTCCAATGCATAGGGTTGTCACTGTATGTAATGTGAAGCCCTCTTGCTCCAATCATATAACATGTTTTACCACTCCATTTATCTAGTGCAAAGCTCTGCTTAAAACAAGAATACCAACATGACATAAATATCATGAATAAAAAACTTAAATATTTCTAAAAATAAAACTCATATCAACATTCTTCTTTTCCTTTTAGATATAAAAGATCTAAGGGTAATTTTTAGGGCTAACTAGAATGGTAAATAACAATGAAATTGAACCAAAGGTCACTTTCTTTTTCTCAACTTATGGAAGATGAGTCTTCAAGTGGCTCAGATGAGTAGATCTTTAGGAATTTAAAGATTTGTTTTAGAAGGAGATGCTTTCAATGTTACAAACTCTCAAAAACATGATTTTTTTTAGTTCAAATGGAACCAAAAGCATTGTAAAGGAATACCAATCATTATTGTCTTTTAAAAAAATATTTGTTTAGTCTATATTATATAGGTCAGTTAAAAAAAACATATAAATTAATTGATTTAATACTACTTTGAGAACATTAACAGATTAGATAAGATGGCCATACTAGTTTCAATCTTATTGTTTAATTTGATATGATTTTCAAAATTATGGATTATGTCCTTATTGATCATAGTGGAATAATGACACATTTGATGGTGAATTCCAACGGCTAATCATATATCAGTAGAGTTTATTCAATAGTTCTTACCATACAGTCCCATAATCCATTTTTTTAATATCACTTCAACTATTTGCATCAAATAAGTACTATAATACTACAAAGTTAATAAAAATTATCTAAATACACGTCTTTTGCTTATAGTGATAAAATATCCATGCACTTTATTTTATTATGTTACGTAGCATTGAGAAGTGCATTAAAAAAATGATAATAGCAAGAGGTGATGCGGAAATGTGTAAACTATAAAAAATGAATTGAAGTGGACTGAACTATACTAGCACTTTCACATAATAACTCTGCGAAAGGTGACTCTATTTAAGAATGTCTCGAGCTAAAACCTGTAAGAATTTGACTAGAAAATAACCAATTATATCCTAAGGTAAAGGAGCATTTAATAAGGTCAGAACCACACTAGTGGAAAAACACACGTAAGATGTGTAAGATCATTAATTAGATCACATATTTGTCCATGATGGATGAACGGATCAGATTAAGTCATTTAGTCAAAAATAAATAAACATAAGATTATTTGTACTATGAATAGAATCAATTATAGCTAGTCACACCAATTAATATTTTAGAAATGGAGAAAAAGAATTCCATGGTTGGAATAATAGAATGGCCTTGACATCTTAGTCCTAAGTGATTATTGGATTGACAAGTTAGGAATTTCAAGTTCTTATAGATCTAACCCATTAAGGTTCCACCACCTAAAATTGAATAATTATAAATGTCCAAAATGATATATAGAAATATTGCAATTAAAGCCATTGTGACACCCATCAAAGGGGCAGTTCTCCATCCAAGAACAACTTTACCATATTTTTATTTAACAATTTCAATGAATTCCCCCTATAGTATCTCATCTTGTATTGGATCTTAAAGTAGCCTCAATACTTTATGTGGCCATAAGTCCTATGGCATTATTTGAGATCTTAAAATTTCTTAAGAATGGAAACAATAATCATAACCTCAATTTGTACTTATCGTTCCCTTGTAAGTTTTATTGTTTATACTTTTTACCACTTTGAGCAACCCTCCCATCAACTGAGATATCCATGCAAGAAACATAAGAACTAGTTGAAGTAACATTAATGATTCTTCCATGTTGGGATTTATATTTCTTCAAATGAAATGATAAAAATCATTTCATCTCTTTAGTTGAAACTTAAGGCGATTCTTGAAAATGGATATAGTGTAGAAGATTATACATAGAGTTAAGATTAAAAGGAATGTATAAATTAATGTTTCCATAGATTTGACTATGGTTATGTTTATAACTTTTACATTTTGATTTAGAATCATATCCAAAAAAAAAAAAACAAAGAAAGGCTAAGAATTAAAGAAAGGATGATGTTTCAAATGAATATTTATTAGTGATGTAATGCTATATTATGATCAAGTTAGTATTACTAGCAACTCGTCTATTTTACGTCTCCTGCCCATTTTCTCAAACCTATATGTTACCAATTGAATAGTCTTTAGAGAGACTCTTGGTGGGGGCATCAGAAACTGGCAAACATTTGTACCTTAGAGCATGGAGGAATTTTCAAACAAATAAAGCCCAAGATGGTTTTGACATTAGAGATATTAAAGCAGTCAATCAAGCCCTGGTTACAAAAATCTAATGGCGTTTTACGAAAAATCGCCATGCTATTTGGACTCAGCAACTAAAAGTCAAGTATCTCATTGGACATCATTTCTGAAGTAGCAACTGCCCCAACACAATTTCTTAGGTTTCAATCAGTGTCATGAGATGTATAAATTTGTTGCAAGTTGGAACGTGTTGATCCACGGGGAATGGAAGCAGTATAAATATTTGCCATGACCCATGGATCCCATTTTTAGTAAGCAAAATAGTATAGGGTAAAACGAAATGGGCTCCAATGTTCACAGGATTTACAAACTAATTGTTCAAATCTCAAGAATTTGGTTAGTGGACTCTATTTGCTAAACTTTTAACATAGAAATGACAACACCATTGAATAAATCTCATTTTAATGAACATATCTAGTCTCCACATTGAATCAAGAACATGACCACTATTGCTAGTTCATCTTTAATACAATCTAGTTTAAATGGCATGCCTAATCATATTATCTATTTAATTTGGTCTAATTATTAATATTTTTTCTTTAATTAAAGAAACTTCATAGAGGTGACCAAGTGGTTACATATGACATGATAAGGACTATCAATGAACCAGTTGACTTGGATCATCATGAGCCGAGTTTGAACCTTGTTTTGAAACTCACACCCAAGCCTCCAATTGAGCTCATTTAGCTATGTAGAGCTTCAGTTCAGATGTACTAAGCTCACTGAAAGATTAGCTCATTAATATATAATATTTAAGAATTGAGCCTTGTTTGAAACTTGCAAAACCGAGCCTAAGCCTCTGATTGAACTCATTTAGCCAAGTGGAGCTTCAGCTGAGATGCATTAAGCTGGCTAAAAGATCAACTCATTACTATATAATATATATGAATATATTATATTTCACTATGTCTTTTGAATTTTTATTATTTTCCTTAAGTAAGATTGAAACTAAATTACTTACTCGTGTTTGCACGAGTTCATTCGCTAGTATAGTATTTCTAACATTATAAAGAGTCCCAAAAAAAAAGAAAAAAAAATCTACTGATGAATATTTGTAGAAAACATGCTTGGTTCATGGGTCATTGGATGCTTAAATAGTAAACTTAATTTGATGAGTTAAGCCGAATCTAAGCTGAGCTCACCTTAATCTTAATGAACTAAGCCTGAGCCCCTGCCCCTATTCCTTGTGTGATAAGCCTAAGCTGAGCTGGGCCAAGCAAAGCACAACTTGGCTTGCTGACATCCCTAAACAAAATTATGAGTTTGTAAGTGTGTTCTATTTATTTGTTCGGGGGAGGGGGGGGGGGTGTAAAAAGGTTTTATTTTTACATGGATAAAATTGGTAAAGATGGTGTGATTTGTATAAGTTGGGTGCTTTTCAATTGTGGGTGTAAGAATTTTACCAAAAACAAATGGGTGTGAAAAGCACAAACTCCTAGGGTGACCAATATCACAGCACCATGTAGCTTCTTCAAAACATATTTTTTCGAGATTGCAAAAATACCCACTAACAGCGGAATGAATGGTCTAGTCTGGTGTTTGGGCTTGTAGAAAGGCTTCTTCTCTTTGATGGTCATGCGTATCATGTAAGTGAATGTATTCTAGAAGCAGCAAAGTTTGTTATATCAGTTTTGCTCTATGTTGATGTAATCATTCTAGAATCGTCTAGAATAATAACAACAATCTGTCTTGCATCCAATCCGGTATTTCATGAAAGAACGAAGCATATTGAACTTGATTATTATTTTGTTAAGAAAAAGTTATTAGCAGGGATAATATCTCATCTCTTTTCCACGAGAATAGATAAATAGAGAGGCTCAGTTTAAGCTGGGCTCATTCACTGAAAGTAAAATCTGTTCACCTATCGAACCCTTTTCTTATTTAAGACGTTCCTAGGTAGATCGCCCACTGTCAGCGTAGGGCGTCGCTCGGCGGAAATCTTTGAGGCAGTGCTTCATGTGAATCTTCGGATCTTTCATTCGGTCTCGCTGGTAGTAATGTTCCTCAAATCAGCCGGCCATCCTCCAAGAAATCAATCCAGGGCTATTTGACTAATACCAAATCTGATAAACCCCTGCTTGAATTCTCCGTAGCTTTCCTAAATCAGTGTGGATATTCTCGTCATTTAAATATTTTCAATATTTTTTTTGGTTAACACACCATGTTCGAGATTTAGCCATTAATTGGGTTCAAAAAAATGAGACAAAACGCTGTGTTCAAGATTTTACGTTGTAATTGCATGGACAGGAGTTGGAATAAGTGTTCAGATTCAAGAGATATATTTTATTCACAAAGAACACGACGAACCACAAACAATGAATGAAGGAATTTTTACCTTATTGCCATCATCGATGAGAATGGGATGATCGCAGAGATAGAAATAAAGATCTTTCTTAGAGAGAGAAGAGAATGCTGTTGGAGACGGAGAAACCGATCTAGAAATGATATCCTCGTAATCTGGCGGTAGAAATCTCTCCCACAACGAGTCTGCCTTGGCCGCCTCTCGAAAGATTGGAGAGACTAGTGACAATCTGCAGGTTATTCGAGGAGTTGTGAAAGAGAGGATGTGAGAGATACATCCTTCCGGTAGGAACTCTATGTTTCTCCCCCTAAGTGCGCTCATTCTCTTGGTGTATCAGAGATATTCAACAGAGACGGTAAAGCGTTTTCTTGTCTTAAGAGAGCTCTTTCTTGTCTCCTACGCCTGTTTTCCTTTTTAAGAAAAAAAATCCTGTCATTAATGATTGAATCATTAAATCACTTGATTTTGTTGTCATTGCTGTCAGTGATATTGAATATTAACGCTTTTGGATTCATATCCTCTGCTCCAGGCTTATGTGCAGTGGCGTAAAATTTGGAGAATGATTGTGTTGACACAGGCCTATATAGGTGTGCTATGGATTGACACGTAATGTGTTTTTGAATCTGGTGGTGTCTCTTTTTAAACATCAGAACACTTTTCAAACCCAAAATACAATATGTGTCAACTTATAATTCACCATAAACACTACAGGCAACTTTGTCATCATTGGACATTTTATATCTTCACTTTTCTATTTGGCTATTTGAGGTTGTCAAAAAAATATGGGGAAAGATGTTCATTCCCGGATTTGGTGTCCATGACACCAGGAGATGCCATACGGAAAAAAAAAAATGCATCACCCATGCATTTTATTCCATATGACAGCCCCTGGTGTCCTAGACACCATCCTAGACAGAACTTCCTTTCCCTTAATGGGCTATTGCTATCGAGATTCCACATTTCCAAATGGTGTTACCAGGATGGGCCAATTTTTTTTTTCTTCTTTTTTGGACTTTTTAGTTTCCTTTTTTTTAATGAGATTCTTCATTAGTTTCCTATCTAAACAAAAAACTATTTCCCAACTTCCCACCTCAACCATGTCATCTTCACCTGGGATTTGGTGTAACCCCTAAAGTGAGCTTGACATTAGAGGGCAACACATCAGTACCAAGTGACTTACACTTTTTGGGGGATGCTCTTCACTTTTTAGCTCTGATGTATAAGCCCTCGGTGTCAGTCCTACCTTAGACTGACTTCAGGTGGTCTTACCAAATTCTCAGGGTTTCATTTTCTCTTCATCTCACTTTGCAATTAAACAACCAAGTGATCCAATCTTGTTTCATCATTTCGATATTGATTCTCCCCTATGCTCTATGTGTGCATAGGTCTGTTCTTACATTGTTATACACCTCTTGGTAAAGTTTTTTTTCTATGGATAACTAAAGATCTCTTGTTTCTATTGTTTGAGTTCTCATGTTTTTTTTTTTATTTTCTCATTTTAATTCAATTCAACATGTTGTGGTGTTGTTTGAATAGTTTTTTTTTTCTCCTTTTATTACTTGGGTATTATTGCAAGATTTGTTTACTCTGATTGATCAGTGGTTCTTTATGGCAGATTCCTTTGTTTTTCTCTTATTTTCAGTTTCATTCATTGTTTTTATTGGTTTCTTGTTTTGTATTGTTTTATTGATTGTTTATCTCTTACAGTTTTATATGTCACATTTAGGTGAGGTTTTAAACGATTTTCTTAACATTGTTTTTGGCATCTACTGTCAATTCATGTGCAAGAATCGTCGAGGTGCTAATTCTCATTGCAAATCACTTTTTGATCTTCTATCATCCTACCTTGTTATTGACCAAATATATATATCAGTTAATTACATTTGTAAAAAATAAAAATAGAAAGAGAGAGAGAGAGAGTGAGAGAGTGAGAAAAAGGCAAATCATGATATATTGAAGTTCAAGAAGACAATAACACGTATCGATTACTGTTTAATTTCTAAAAATTGAATGTTAGAGAAACCAGTTTACTTCCAACAATAAGTTTCAGTTAGTTCATCGTTAAAAGAAAAAAAATGATTCTTCCTTTTCGAAATGAGTTCAACAATTAAAGACAAAGAAGAGTCTTAAGAAGCTTAGTGATGTGGCTCATTTGTAAACAATCC
>JAOXJP010271925.1:0-20102 GCA_025762735.1 Platanus orientalis | reverse complement strand
GTATAAGAGACAGCTCTTAACCGCTTGAAATTGTCTCTAGATTTTTAAAGTTCAGATGATTTTGGTGGTCAACATGTATCCAAAAAACTCAACAAACTGAATTGCACATTTTCAATTTATTTTTTATTTTTATTTTTCGTCATCTCAAACATTGAAATATTCTGAACGATATCTGAACTTTAACATTCTGGAGAGAATCCTGGGGTCTCTTCGACCTCCTTGGAATATTTTAGGTTTATCTAAAAATTTCTCAAGTTTTAAAATGAGCTTTGGAAAAGGAATTTGATAGAAAAAAGGAGATTAATGTCCATCTTTCAATCCCTGAAAATAAGGCAACTTGAAGGTTGCCGGATCTCCTAGGATATATATTATTCAGTAATGTAGCTTAGTAATCTTGGGGTTTCCTGTTCTTAGGGGGTGGGAAAATGGGATGAAGGTCTAGGTGTTGTCATTGGTCACTAATGAAACATTCAAATAAAAAACATGGAAATTCGACTCTATATGTTGTTCAAACTGGAGTTTTATGAAAAGAGCTTTAGTTGTGATCTTAAAATGTAGTATGCATCCAATTCTGGATAGATGCGCCTATTTTGACAGTTACATCGTGGATTAAACTTTCATGAAAATTCACCAAATTTATGGCTTAAAATAAATCTAGAAAGCTAAATTAAGTTGATATGAAAAAAAGGCTTAAATGAATCTAGAAATGAGAGAAAATAGATCTAAATGATAAGGACAAGCTAATCTATATTATAACCTTTCAGAACCAAGATTTAAGACAATAAAGTCTCAATCAATCTTTAATTTCTAAGAAAAAATAGTTTTGAGGGCAGATGTTTTGTCCAGGACTTGCCGTCCAGGACATCATGAGGCTTCACATGGAATAAAATGGGCAGGACTTGATAAAATTTCAAAGTCCTGCCCATTTTATTCCATTTGAAGTCTCATGGGAAGGACACCATCCTGGACAGAACATCTTTTCCGGATAAAAGGTGTAACAACTCCAACTCTCACAGGTGTTTGAAAGGGAGAATGATTGTCTGTATTGATACAGACCTCTAAAGGCTTGCCATTGATTGACATGTCTATTTTTAACCACTTACTTTTTCAAATGAACACTTTGTTGGACGTTTTTACCCCCCAAAACAACACATGTGAGTTTATAATAAGTGTTTTACACTTTTTTTTTTAAGGGGGGGGGATACTTATCACTTTTTGGCACCGGCGTGTCTACACCCTGATGCCTAGTGGACCAAGTGTCCGTTATGGGAGGCGGACATAAACCTTCTCGCACCATAGACACTATAGAGGCATTTTCATCATAGAACATTTTCTTCCGTTTGAAAGTGGGCTCTAGTTGTTAGAGGTGGAAAGGTTCACATGCATGCCCTTTAACTGCTACATCCATGTGAACAAATTTGGTCAAAAAGTAAATAAATCCATGGCATAAAATCATGAGCATTGATAGATGCCTTACAAAGTTTAACCCTTAAGTTTCCTTTAGCATCTAGAAAATAAAAATAGATTATGAGAACTCTTTAAAAAAGAAAAAAGTTTCAAAAGCATCGCATGCTCAACATTACTAAGGGAATGGGGGAGGGGAAGGACAAATAGCTTGCCAAATAAATAATTGGGTTAGCTCAAGTTAGGCTTTGACCCACTGTCACCTTAGGTAAGGTCCAAATGGCATACAAGGACCTGGTCATGCTATTTTCTATTGGTAGGCAATATCTTAAGTAGGGCCCATTCAATGGTGGATTCCAATCCTACATACACAAGACACATGGAAATTGTGGAAATGTTTCAATTTTATAATGTTAGCTCTATTAGTCATGGAATATGCTATAATGCCCACCCCACCATCTGGAGGTATATGGCACGTAACTGAGATAGGTGTAACAAAGAAATAAAACTAGAGTGCTACTTGCATCAATACTAGCAAGGTTGGAATCATTTGATATGATATTTATACAATTTTTTTTTTTTAATTCATGCGCGTTGTCTACATCCAACTTTTGATGATTTCTTCATTACTTTGCTGCCAATGCAAGCGCCATTAGGTAGAGTAGGTCTCATATTGATCCTTTAGTGGTCCAACAGTACCCACCATTGTGAAAGTCTTTGCCTTTAATTTTAATTTTAATTTTTTTTTTCAAGTTTTAGATGTTGATTCGCCTCAATGATGCAGATTATTTCTAATATCATGATTTTGAATGTCTACACAATGTTATTAATCCACTAATGCTGATGAGCAGGAAGATCTACGTTGAACTTGATTTCCAAAATATTATGTTATAATTTATTAAAATTCACTAAATTGTTGAAATATAAATTCCAAAACAAGCATTGAATTTTGTTAGAATTCAATAAACACATAATACATATATGTTCCCATCCTTTTAAGAAAATCTTTATTGTTGAACTTGATATGCAAGTTGTTGACATACCCATTGAAGCGATCAAAGCAATCATAATTTACCGAAGCTTAATCCAAGACTTCGAAAGCGCATATGCAAATTGTTTCTTAATTTAGGTAAGTAGGTTAATCAAATGGTCAATAGCCCTTATTGATTTTCTTAAATTGATCCAAAGGCTTTCATTCTAAAGAAAGAAATAAGATCTTGTGAATTATGAAACAGGCTACACACTGATGGTTTACTGGTTTGTTCTTCATCTAATCAAGGGCCATTGTCAAGTTATTAACACAGTATCTTTTTAAGGTAATTCCTGAATCATTACATTCAAGAAAAAACACAGATCTAATAAAATATTTTATAGACTCTCATGGTGTAGCCTAGTACAATTCGGTTTTCAAAGCTCTGTTTGTGCCCCTATACCTAATCCTTTTATATTATTATATTGAAAAATAATCACTTAAGTAGACTCAAGGGAACAAGTATCCCTAAGTTGATGTGTTCCAAGTCAAAACACACATAAACACAAGTCAAAAATATTGGCTAAGGGATATTGACCAATACAAGTCTCACTTTTTTACATGCCCCACTTAATTTTATATGTAATTACATACAATATGGTAGGCAACATGCATTTTTGGGCTCAGAGTGCCCAAGGTTTCAACTCAAGCCTATCCTGACTTTAAAATTCTGTCTCAAGCATAATTAGAGGTTAACTGTGTAAGCAATTTGAGTGCAGGCTTACTTAAATAAAAACATAATTGCTTGACCCAATTACTTAAGATCTCTTTATGATTATACTTAAATAGTGTCATATTTAATGTGAATGGCACCATACTTGGGCTGTCAAGGGAAGCTTTGGTATTCATGAAGGAATAGGGTCGACCAAGCTGTTGAAAACATTGCCACATTTAAGTAGGGAATCAATTTAGCCTCTAGGAATGTTGGCAAGAAATAGGGAAGGTAGAGCCATCTAAAAAAAGGTAAGAAGAAAAGCTTAGGGAATATATTCTCAATATTAGAGAAGTTGAGGTGGAGTTTAGTTTTTGTGGAATTAATTTGAAAGGAAAGGGCACCTTCATTTTGTTTATTTGTTCTGAAGAAAAAGGGTGTCTTTGCCTTGTAAGGGCAATTTTTGCATATATTAAGAGCATAAGTAGGAGAGGCAAAGGCCAATATAATCAACTGCGGAATGGTGTCAGAGGGATTCAATTCCAAGATCTCTTTCTCTCTCTCTCTCTCTCTCTCTCAAGTAATGATGCCACAACCACCCATGCTAGGAGGACTTGGGTTTTTGTATATGCTTTAGTTCTTCCATTTCTTGGTGGAAATTCTAATAAACCTCCATTTCCACTTTTGGTTGAAATTTTAATATATGGTGATAATGACATGTGATAATTCATGTATTTAGCTGTTCTCCCTTTAGATGGAGGGTTGCCATGGGATCCAAATTTGATTTGGATCAAATTCTCAAAATTTACATATATTTTGTATCAAATTTTAAAAAATTCGTATTTTTGTATCTAAATGGAGCATACCCATAAACCAACATAGGTTGTATTTGGATATCCATTCTTAATATTTGTGCTGATTTTATGTCATGTAGCAAAGATCTGATCCGATCCAGAGCCTGGACCTTAATCCACCACAGAGAAAACAGTTCACAACTCCATATATAATATAGCCAATTGCCAATGCCTCTGTGTTCGGGTGGCTGCGGCATCATCCTTTAGAAGGCTGTTGCTGTACTTGCTCGATTCTGCTTATATGTGTGGCTGTCAAGTCATTTGTATCCGTTTGGCCAGGGACAAAAAGCTACTCCGAACCAGGGTCATGGATAAATCACTTGGGTAAGGCAACGTAGGGAGTGGCTAAAGTTGGAATGATATAGGGGTCAACACATAAGTGCTAGAAAATGAAAAGCATCCCCCCAAAAAGTGTATTTCACTTTTTCTGTGCTGATGTATCAGCCCTGGTGTCATTCCAACTTTAGCCACTCTTAAATTGTCTTAACAAATCCGGCTTCGAATCATGCAGGTGACGGGTTTAACCCGTCCAAATCCCCTAACAATTTGGTAGGACTAACTAAAGTTACCCTAAGGTAGGACTGACATAAGACCTGCCACATCACCCAAAAGTGGAGAGCATTCCCAAACAGGACCGTGTCAGGTTCTGTGTCAATCCTATCTTAGGGTGAGTTTATTCTTTTTTATTTTTGATAAATAAGGTGAGTTTATTTAGTCCGATGAGGCTTTTCTATGCTTTGCTTTGCTCTGCGTATACAAACGCTTAAGTCAAAGGGCGGCCACATCAGTGTCAGAAATGATTTATACATGCTCTAGAAAGTGAAAATCACTTTCAACGCTGATGTTTTCGTCCACTTGACTATCACTGATGTTTCCGTCCACTTTCGTCCACTTGACTATCACTGATGTTTCCGTCCACTTGACTATCACTGATGTTTCCGTCCACTTGACTATCGGCGGACGCAGGTAGAGGCTAGGGGTAGGCTATAAAATCCTCACCGTATTTAGTCCTATCAAATCCTGGCTAGTCCAATATATATATATATATATATATAAATCCTAACTGTGGACTATATATATACATATATAAATCCTGACTATTCCAATTCACACCCCAGACAAAAGTCAATAATTCGTCAACAGTGCGGTGACCATAACAGGACCGTTCTAATTTCTCGCAATTGGGAGTAATTCAAAAGTCAATAATTCGTCAACAGTGCGGTGACCATAACAGGACCGTTTTAATTTCTCGCAGATAAGGCCAGAAGCCCTACAGCCCGAGCCCGTAGAAGCCCGTGGAAGCTCGAGAGCCCCCGTTTCTCTCGTGCGCTCTCGCTTTCCCATTTTCTCCTTGCAGGAGAAACGAAGAAGAAGTAGGAAGAAGAAGGAAAGGGAGAGCCTTAGAATTTCGACGGCATTTCAGCCATTTCTCTTGGTCGGATCGGTCGGAGATCTGGAAATATTTGTGATCTGATCGATCTGTACTCTGTTCGTTGGATCCAAGATGAATATATTCAGATTAGCAGGGGACATGACCCATCTCGCCAGTGTTCTCGTCTTGCTCCTCAAAATACACACCATAAAATCCTGCGCTGGTATTCCTCTCCCTTTCTCATTTCTCCCTCTTCTTTTTCCCTTTCTCTCCCAACTTTTCAACGTGAATCGAAGTGTTCAAGATTGTGTTTCGGTGAATTATGAAATTTCTGAGTTTTTGCTGATCCTTAGCTCTGTAATTGTTGGAATTTTGACCTAGATGTACTTGTATGCATTTGCCTGTTTGCCCTTTTTGATATTAATAAGAACCCTTCCCTTTCCCAAAAGTAAAAAGAGCATCATTTCCATTCTGAAAATTTTGAAACTGTTATACTTAAATTGCAGTTACTTAGGTTTGAATTATGAGATCCATTTGTGCAACATTGAATTCTTGTTGTTAGGCACTTTAAAATTATATATGTTTTCTTGTTGCTCATCCTCTAATAGTTTCACTGTTCTTTTTAATTCATTCTCTTGCCTTTAAATGTACAGGGTCTTTTGTGGCTATAGGGAAGAGTCCTGTATGCTGTAACGTGTTATGATTTATGACTTCTGACATCATTATATGCAGGCGTATCTTTGAAGACTCAGGAACTCTATGCTATGGTTTTTGCTGCTCGGTACTTGGATATTTTTACTGATTTTATATCACTTTATAATACCATCATGAAGTTGATATTCTTGGGGAGCTCGTTTTCAATTGTCTGGTACATTAGGCGCCACAAGATTGTTCGTAGATCTTATGATAAAGAACAAGACACCTTTCGCCACCTTTTTCTTGTATTGCCATGCCTACTTTTGGCTCTAGTTATTAATGAGAAGTTCACCTTTAAGGAGGTATGTCCATGTATTTGCGTTTAGTTGTTGCTTGGTACTTCTGTTTACAGTTTATCCTTATTAATCATGCATTTTCGATGTTGGTTTTTTATATAATATTAAGCTACTTGATCATATGGGTTTTTTCATGGATTTTTTTTTTTTTTTTGAAGAGTAAAAGTGATTCGTTAAGAAAGAGGACAAGGATAACCGTACAGTGACTTTACAAAATCCTTTAAAAAAAAGGAAAAGAAAAGAAAAACTCCTATCCCCATCCCTTGGTCAATTCCTTCCACTAATTACAACCCAATCCCTCCTAGTTAGATTCTCACAATTCTTACATGCATAAGTAAAGTATCTCTTTCACTTAGCTGTAGACTTTGAGATGGCTCTGCATAAGTTCTAAATGCCATGCTGTTTCTCTCTAACCTAGATGGACTGACATATTCCTGCAAGAAGTTTTAATACCTATTTTTCTTTTTGGAGAAATCTCCAGTTTTCCACCCTACAAACCTTTAAGATCTGGAGGAGTAACCCGTGGCATCACAAAATCATTGCAAAATAGCAGTGAATCATGAGGTGTGTAAAGGTTTCCTCAAGTAGAAACCTCTTTTGGCCAAGTTATTTAATTTCAAAATGTTTCCAAGGCCAGCTGTCTACCAAAAAAAACCTGAATCTTTAATGGAACTGGATTATACTAAGCCTCTTTTGACCATGTCATCATATCTTTGCTTTCCCATGTGCTCTAAACCTCAAATATGGATGCAATAATAGATTTCCATTAGGACTCCTTCATCACAAATCTCCACAACCACTTGCACAGTATTGCATTATATTTTTTTAAATCAAACAAACAAGTGTAAGGCCCAATTCTCCATGACTTTTGGGCAAGCATACTTTCTTCTAGTTGACCATGTGACTATTGAAAGAATTTTCCTATCATTTCTGCAAGAATACCCCTTGTAATTAGTTGAATTTGAGGTTGGAGTTAGTTTAGGGTTTCAAGAAGAAGGAAAGAAGAGAATTGGAGAATTGTAGAGTGGTGTATTACTATATAAGAGAGGTATACCATACAAGAGATACAAATACTGAAAAAATTACAATGATGTCCTGTATACAAGAACTACTACATATACGATCTTCAATACTACTCCTCAGGCCGGAGAATAGAGATCCCACATTCCCAACTTGCTAACAATAGAAGAAAAGTGAGCACTATTTAATCCCTTGGTTAAAATATCGACAAGTTGATTACCCGTCTTGATAAAAAAGAGTACAAATATTCCCCAATTGTAGGTGATCTTTGATGAAGTGATGATTAACCTCCACATGCTTCATGTTGTATTAGATTGTGGCCAATACTTCCAATAGGTGCTTAACCTTCACTTTGTTATGCCGGAAGCGGTGGATGGATTGGTCAGGCAATGGGGAAAAGGGGTTAAAGGGGCTCCGGGTAAAATGTTTTCCAATGTTATTATTCAAGGAGTGGTGGGGGGCATTTGGAAGGAGAGAAATAGGAGTCTTTGAAGACAAAACTAGAAGTGTGTGGGCAGTCATTGATTCCATTGCATGTGAGATTAGTTATTGGGTTCTTGTGAAGAAGGAATTCAAAAATTGTCCTTTGAATGACATGATTCAGGATTGAGGATCTTGTATCTCGGATTTCAATGGTGTTGATATAGGTCCCATTCAATTGTGGACTCCTCCAAACATGAAGAAATGTAAAGTGAATTTTGATGGTGCTTCCTTTGGAAATCTAGGGCCGGCGACTTATGGATGTGTCGTTCATGATCACTAAGGTCAAATCATTGGTTTTAAAGGGGGCCTATTGGGGTGAGCGATGCTATTTATGCAGAAACCATGAGATTATTGGAAGGGTAGAAGCTTGCAAGAGACAAAGGGATTAGAGAGTGTATATTAAAAGGAGACTCTTTGACGATCATCTCTTGGGGAAGGGGGGAGGGCAAATGTGGTTCATGGAGAATGAATCACCTCTTTGCCGAAATCAAGTCTCTCATCAAGGACTTGACTGCTGAATTACATCATGTTCTAAGGAATCAAAACTCTTTAGCCGATAAGATAGCTAAATGGAGTGTTGGACAATCATCTATGTTTGAATGGGATTGTTTACCAGAGTGTTGATGTAGTTGTCCTAGTTTTTCATGTTGGTTTTGTTTGTTGTTTTAGCAGGTTGGCTGCTTTGTATGATTTCTTCTTTTCCCCTTCTTTTTTAATATATATTCTTTGTTATTCATAAAAAAAAGCTTCTTTGTTATCACAGTAGAAGTTCATTGTTCCTTCGATGGGAAATCCCAACTCATTCAACAATCTTCGAAGCTATAGGAATTCACATCCCATGGGCCATTTGATGCGGACATCGGAGTTAAGTGGGGCCCACAGGCCAACCATGTGAGACCCACTCAAGAGGACATGGAGAGGCTAGATTTAGTCATTTAGTTTTATGTATGTTTAGTTTTATGCTTTATTTGGATTTTTGTAATAAGGTTTTTAATAGCCCATCATAACCCACCATACTTTGATTTTTCTCCATCATAGCCCACCATAGCCCATTAGACTTTTTTTTTTATTTTAGTTTGTTTTTATTTAAGTGATTGTATACCTATTTCTAGATCCAAGATTATGAGAATGATAATGGAGTTGAATCAAAATATTATGTTTTCTTGTTGGTGTTTACCTTTTCCAAGTCTTGGCTATTCTTGGAGCTTTTGTTGGTGATTTCCAAAGTAACAGTGAATTGGTGATTCCTCACTCAAGCTACCTATCTTTTTTTTTTTTTTTTTTTTCTTCTTTCTTCTTTATTTTCTGGTTTTATCTTCCATTAAAGCTTGTTGTCCAGACCTGAAACCTACCATACATCCACTTGGTTGAACCTAAGAATCCATCTCCATCTCTAAGGCTTATCCCATATACACTTTGCTGCCAGATTTTTCCAGCAACCCTGTGCTGCATCAAATTTGGTATCAGAGCCTGATTTTCCAACTTGTTCTATTGAGTTGGAGTCCTTGGCATTGATTAGAGTGCTGCATAATCACCCTCATCTCTCCCACTTCGAGTGGAACACTGTTGCTGCTGCAATTGGTGTTCTTTCCTACCTGCAAGACAGTTCTGCTGTTGTTTAAAGCTGAACTGCTGTCCATGGACTATTGAATGCTGTTGTACTAAGTGTTCTCTACCTACCACAGTCAACCCCCAAGTGTTGATCAGTATATTGTTGTACTCGAAGAGGAAGACTGCTGGACTGTTGTGATGTGATCCTTCTGTCCTAGTGCTACTGCTATTGATGATTGTTGATATATGTGGCTGTCTACTACTGTAACTATTGCTGATCTGCTGCATGACCGACTATTGTGCTTGCTACGAGTGATCATTTGCTGCATTCTGCTGCTGGACTGCATGTTAGAAGATTCTAACATCTCGAGGTAACATCCATCCTTACTTCCTAGTACCCCATGCCCGACTGTTGTGCTTGCTATTGTTCTAGTGTATGTGAGCGACAAAAGGAAAGAGGATAGCATTGGTAAGTTTATTGGGTTCTCAGTCCAGCCACTGGTGTGCATTGAAGATACTTTCATTAGGTATTGCTGAAGCCTTGCTAGAGCTGTTGGTTAAGTACTAGATAGTACACTGTGGGCAATTTTTGCTGTTTTCTGGTGTTTGAGAAATAGTACCATTGGTTCTAATATTTGTGGCAGCACTCTACTTGGAAGTATCTCCATTTGTGTAGGATTGATTAGAGGTGAGAAGTGACCTATGGCATGCCCTGCTACAACCTCAGTGCAGCCTGTTTATTCATAGCTTATGCTGATTTGATTCAGCCTATACCTGTCATCTTATTTCCAACATTTGAAGCCCTTTTATTTATTTATTTATTTATTTTAAGAAGCCTTATAAATTCAACTTTAAACCAGTTTTAGGACTCCTTGACTTGCTGTTTTGGAACACTTGAGTTCCTACATCCGACCTGGCATACTCTCATTACATCCTGTTTTACCCTTCCGTTAAACTTGAAATAATAGCCTCTTAACACAGTAAACCTGATGACCTGATCCCAACTACTGGCCATAAACCTACCTCGTTGCTGCCCCTTAAATATTGTTATATTAGCCTATGTGTATCCTCTGCTCTTAATCTCACCTGCCCACATAAACCTATACTGTTTTGGCCTACCAGAATCCTTCTTGCTGCTCATGAGTTGATTGTCTAGCTTTATATCTCCACTAAGACATCTGTGACCTTATGACCTATGTACTGTGGGTAGATTTTACTTGCCTATAAGACTTTTGATAGTAGACCTGAAAGCATATTCCTAAGTAATTGAGTACAAGTTGGTATTCTTAGTGTGGAGTATACTCTTTTCTGAAGATGGATTGAGTTGATATTTGTGTATGGTGTTTGATGTTGTTCCATTGATGTCAATGGGTTTGAAGGAGAGCACTTTTAGCTAGATGATGTGAAGATTGATGGGTTTTACAGTTGGGCACCCTTTTACTTTCCCTTACCTAAAGCTTTAGGGTCATATTTAGTGATCAGTATGAGGACAACTATATATCTCCTGGTTTGGCCGCTAGACTTTTAGAGGATCATCCAGTGATTCTAGGAAGGACATGGTCTGATGGGAGGAATGCCCATTTTAATAAGACATCTAGCACTCTTTGGATTTGTGATTGAGGAGCATGTTATTAATTCCAAATTAGACCTTCTGATATAGGACCACTTCATTTTGAGTTGTCACACTTGGAACGTATGAAGAGATTACAATTCATCACTGATCAAATGCAACTTCTTAGTCAACAAAGGAATGCAAAAGTGGTTGATTCTAAGTCTAAAGTTGGAATACATGCGGAAGGGATACAAAGTGTAGCAGAAAAGACTAAGGTTGCAGTACCTAATGATGAGCTACAAGTGGTGGAAGAAAAGCAGAAGTTGGGGAAGGTAAAGCTAAGACCATAGATGAAGATTATAGTGTGGAAGAGACCGAGGTGGTTAGTGATGGATTGTTTGATAAGTTTATGGAGTCTACAGATGAGTGTGTCTTGGCTGCCCCGGTTTGTGACCCATCATCTGATGATACCCCAGTTCCCGATCAGAGCGAGATTCAGACTTTCTTTGCAACACTTCAGTCCAAGAGTCTATGGAGACTCCAGACATTGTTGCCCTAGTTTGTAACTAGCTGCTTGATGATGTTTTAGTTTCAGTTTCGAGTGAGATTCATGCCATCTTCACTAATATGTCAGTTCCTGACTTTGTGGTGACTCCTGAGCTTGTTGCACCAATTCATATTCAGCAGGATGAGTACTACAAGGTGTATCCGTTACCAATTTCCTATAAGAAGAAAGTTATTTACTCTGAGATCATTCTCATATCAGACATTTGTAAGAGGATGGGTCTACATCATAATCTCATTATTGGAGGATATGGCTTGTGGTTGGTTAGTGCGAGTTTTCATATAATGCTGATTATTTCCTTTTGTAAAACTCGAGCTTGATTTTTTTTTTCTTCAAACAAGGGGGGTTTGATGTGGATATCGCAGTTAAGTGGGGTCCACAGACCAGCCCATGTGGGGCCCACCTAAGAGGATAGGGAGAGGTTGGATTTAGTCATTTAGTTTTATTTATGTTTAGCTTTATGCTTTATTTGGCTTTTTGTAATAAGACTTTTAATAGCCCACCATAACCCACCATACTTTTGATTTGTCTCCATCATAGCGCACTGTAGCCCATTAGATTTTTTTATTTTAATTTGTTTTTATTTTAGTGATTGTATGCCTATTTATAGACCTAAGATTATGATAATGACAATGAAGTTGAATAAAAATGTTATGCTCTCTTGTTGGTGTCTACCTTTTCCAAGTCTTGGCTATTCTTGGAGCTTTGGTTGGTGATTTCCAAAGTAAGAGTGAATTGGTGATTCCTCACTTAAGCTACCTATTTTTTTTCTTCTTCTTTCTTCTTTATTTTCTAGTTTTATCTTCTATTAAAGCTTGCTGTCTAGACTTGAAACCTACCATACATCTACTTGGTTGCACCCAAGAATCCATCCATCTTTAAAGCTTATCCCATATACACTTCTATTGCTACTTGATTTTTCAAGCAGCCCCGTACTGCATCACCATTGACTTAACTCTGCTTCAACACTTGACCTTGCCACCATAGATTGATTTTTTTTTCTCTCCATATAACTAAATTTCCATCCACTAATGTGTAATAGTATGAAGTAAGTCTCTTATTAGTAGTAGATCCTGCCTAGTTTACATCTGTATATGACTCAACTCTACTACTAATCATCTTTCTATACATTAGTCTTCTACTTGGATTCTTTTACAAATATCGAAGAACATGGTAGGCTACCTCAAGATGAGTAGTAGTGGGAGGATACATAAATTGATTGATAATTCCAACATCATAAGAGATATCAGGTTTAGTTAGTGAGCGATAAATTGACTTCCCAACTAATCTTTGGTACCTCCTTGCATCAATCAATTGGCCACCTTCATCAATTTATAGCTTACAACTTGGGTCAATTGGAGTATCGCATGGCTTACAATCCAACATGCTTGAGTCTCGTAATAGATCAATGCCATATTTCTTTTGTGATAGGAAAATACCCTTCTTGGATCAAACTACCTCAATCCCAAGAAAGTACCTTGGCTGTTCAAAGTCTTTAATTTCAAATTATTTCCCAAATAATCTCTTAGGCACTTTATTTCGTAGGGGTCATTACTTGTCACCACAATATCAATACAAAAAATGAGAGCTGTCATTTTCCTTCTCTAATGCTTCACAAACAAAGTACTATTATTTACCATATTGCCACCTTCATCACAATTACTATTCTTGGTATTGCCATTAAAGAAGAATGAGGGAACAAATAAAGGAAGGGAATGAGAAGTTCTCTTCATCAATATGCTATCCCTAAAGAGGAGTCTTGTTAGAGGAGAAAAACGGGACAGACTCAGAGAATTTCACATCCATAGAAACAACATTTTTGGGTTAAAGGTGATTGCACTTATACTTTTTTTTTGGTTGTATTGGAGCATACCTAAGGAAGATGCATTTAAGGTCTTTTAGGTCTAGCTTGGACCAATCAGATTTTGGTATATGAACGAAACAAACGCATCCAAAAACTTTGGGAGGAATAGAGGATAAAGAAGAGGAAGAAAGATGATCTTAGGAGGGGATTTGAATCCAAGAACCTGAGATTGCATACATGATTCATAAGGTGGGCAGCAGTTATCCACGCATCTGACCAAAACACTTTTTGAATATGGCAAGAAGCAAGGCTTGAGTAATATTTAGGAGGTGACGGTTTTTTCTTTCAGCAACTCCATTTTGTTCAGCAGTGTTAGGACAAATGGTTTGATGAAGAATAAAAAGTCATTCAAAACATTTTCACCATTACCAGAACGAAGAATCTTTATTTTTGTTTTATATTGGGTTTCAACCGTCTTATGTTAAAGATTAGAAAACTGAGAATACTTCACTTCTATATTTCAACAAGTAGATCCATGTAGATTGGGAGTATTCATCAATAAAGGTAACAAAGTATTTTAACCAAACAGGGAAACAACTAGGGCTGGCCCTATACATCTAAATGGACAACATAATAGGGTGAAGTACAATGACTAGGACTGGCATGATAGGAGACTCGACAATGCTTCACATGTCTCACAATGACAGTCAGAAATAGATAAGGAGGAAAGCAGGTGAGGGAAACTCTCTTCAATAGAGGGAAAGACAGGTGACTAAATCTGCGATGCCACCTATAAAACTGAGCTTTTAGGTCAGAAATAGAGGCACAACATGGGGACAACGTACGCTGGACTGCAACAGCAGTATAGGGAGACATGTCAAGAATATAGAGCCCTTGATCCTCATTTCCTCTACCAAATACTTTCATTGTTTCCAAGTCTTGAAAATATCTGTGAGATGAAAAGAAAATAACACTGCAATTCAAAGTTTTAGTAAGATGACTAACAAACAAAAGATTCAGTGGCATGTTTGGGACATGGAATACAGAAGAAAGATGCATGGTGGGAGTAATTGAAATAGAACCTTTGCCGGCAACTGAGGAGGAAGACTCGTATGCTATTTGGACTTTGTCTTTCCCAGAACATACATGATATGTGGAGAGCATTGAGGCTTGGCTTTCCATGTGATTTGAGGCACCAGAGTCAATAATCCATGAGTGACTGGCTAAGGAATTGAGAAGAGAAGGTGAGGCACCAAGAGAAAGATATGGAGCCTTTTTCAGAGAAAGGTCTCGTCATAGAGACTCTAGTTCTTCTGTAGTTAAAAGATTTATACCTGAGTGCTGTCTCAAATCTATGTTTAAGTGTGCTTAAAAAAATGCTACTCACTTCTGATGAATACGGGTATAAATCAACTCCTTGAAGCAACTGGTACTAGCAAACAATTATATCTGTTCCAATATTTGTATTTCAGAACTTCACACAGCTACAGAGAGACACAATAGAACCATAAGGCAAGCCCATAATCACAGCACAACCTTGATCTTTACATATAAGAAATCCCAAATGATCTAGAATCATCCACACAAGCACTATGATACAACATAACAGAATACAACCACTACTGGAGCTGCTGATCCTCAGTCATAGAGCTACACAAGGCTTCAAAAAAAAACAGGCACACTGACAAAGACAAGTCAGCTGAACTCAACTTTAACAGCAGACGACACATTCCATACACGTCATTCATTCCCAATCACTGACGCAAGCAAACAATTCCCAAGGTAGACAGCCCTGAGATAAAACTCCTATCAGGAACAACTCCAAACTTGATAGCTACACCAGGAATAAGTCACAGTGTCCAATCACATTCACAGGGTTATAAAACCAGGAGCAAGCTGAAACAAATTTCTGGAGCAAACAGGTCACAGTCTCACTCTCAACTGGACAACAATCTTTGTACTTGAATTGGGGAGAGATACAACCAGTACCCCACTAACAATAACATAACCATAAAGACTAAAAAGAAAAAAATACTGCTAGGAGTGCAAGAATAGGCCTTCACTTCAACTTAAGATTCAACAGTCTTTGAAGATCCCAACCAACACCTATCAAAGATATATGTAGGGCAGAGGGCAACCTGCTGTAGAAAAATCTTCACCAAGCTTCTAATGTCTATGAAGAGGCTCAAAAAACAGAACAGCATAGTTCACAAAAGCTAATCACAAAGAAAGAAAAAGAAAAGGGGAAAGTGGGCCCCCCTGCCTCAAATCTCTAGATCCTCTTAAATAACTGCTGGAGAACCGTTTTTCACTACTAAATAACTGGATGAATAGTAACATTTTTTCATCCATCTCCTCTATCTCACCTCAAAACCTGTTATGCGAAGAAGGTAATCTAAATCTCAGATGGTCATATGCCTTCTCCATATCAATTTTACATATAAACCCATTATCCTTGATCTCATTCTTGAGTCAATGCATTCATTTGCACAAAGCACCCATCCAAAATAGACGTACCTTTCAAAAACACATCTTGAACTTAGAAATGGAGGGCATTGACCTCTTTCAATCTCAAAACTAGCATTTGTGAAAATTTTTATAAGTGCTCCCCACCAAGTTGACCAGCCTAAAATCCCCATTGTTCTCAGCTCCCTCCTTCGAAGTCAATGTGATGACAGTAGCATTACTTCTAAGAAAGCCCTTTGATAGAAATCTTGCACTAATGCTACCAAATCTTCCTTTATAGCCATTGAAATCCATCCGGACCCAGAGCTTTATCCACTTCCAAGTCCCATACCACCTTCTTCACCTCCTCCTACCCAAAGTCTCTCCAACTAATCCCTATGGCAGTCAGCTCATCCAACATAGGCCTCTGATGTCACTGCTCAATGTACAAGAGTCACCACCTTTTCTTTAATGGCTTCCTCATCCTCTACTTTTTTTTTTCCTGGAATTTTGTATGAAGATTGTGCATACCATTATTTTTTTCCTGTGATTCTCTTCTTATGTACTTGTCTGCGACAATGGAGCAGGTAATGTGGACATTTTCATTATTCTTGGAGGCTGTTGCCATACTTCCTCAGCTGGTATTGCTGCAGAGGACTAGGAACATCGACAACTTGACGGGACAATATGTTTTTCTTCTTGGGTGAACTACCATGCCCAAATTCTTGTTAGTTGATTTATTAATTTCAGTTAGCCTTGTAACAAGTTCTTATGCTGCATTGTTTCCACACACTCACACACACACATATATTGTTAGATTTGAAGATAGCTAGTCTAGATTCTCAGTTTTTTTCTTTTGTTTGAAGTAGTTTAAGATATAATTAATTTTTAACCGGATATGCTATCAATGTCACCTCAGTAGCTTTTTTGGTGAACTTGGCTTTCTTGTGTGAAAAAAAATCATTTTATACACAATTTTGGAACAGTTTTTGTTTTTTCTTCACACTTTTCCGCTATAAGAATTAATTTTTTTTCTTTACCAAAAAACAAGAAAGTATACTTAATTATTTTTAAAATAAATAACTGTTCTTTAGCGCAGGGAGACAATATAGTCCATGACATACACAGTGAATAAAGAACTCGAAATATAAAATTCGGTCAGAATTTCGTTAACTTCATAAACTTAAGTTGATGCTTTGGCATCTTTTTCTTGTAGTCAACTGACTTGTTTACTTCCAAAAGAATGTAATGGAAGGATTGACATAATTTCTAACCAAGATTAAGAATCCTTCCTAGAATATTTTCAAGTAGTTTTGGTACAAAGCCCTTACAGCACACCTATACAATGACATGAAAAGTAGTCTAGAAATGGTCTTAACCATTCAAAATGGTGATAGATTTTCAGTAATTAGAGTCCGGCTCTAAAATGAGATTCTTGATGAAGTTTATCCTCTGAAGGGTGGGTGTACAAACTTCTCCTACCTCTAAAACATCCTAGGTTCTCTTACCAGGAAGTTTGTGGCTGATTGTGTCAATTGGGGATATTGAACTCAAGGACTTTGCTTAATGACCATTCTTTCTCTCTTAAGTATTGGACTTATGCTTCTTTTTTGGAGGATTTCAAAGGAATTTGACATTTGGACATTGGGGAGTCTTAAAAAAATCTATTAGGAAAGAAGAATATTGAAAGCTTAAAGTTTGATGAACATATCTCTAAATCTCAACTTTATAGGACAACTATAAAACCAGCCATACTTTATGGAATAGAATGTTTAAGTCAAAAAAAGAAGACATCCATTTAATGAGTTTCTTAGATGAGGATGTTAAGATGGATGGTTGGTGAGGATAGGAAGATAAGGTTAGGAGTGAATACATCTGAGGGTAGCCCCAATAGGAGACAAGATGACAGAAAATCAACTTAGATGGTTTAGGCATAAAGACCAAGGACTGCACCAGTGAGGAGTGATTTGGTGCAAGTTGAAGGACTGGAATTAACTAGGGGAAGACTGAAAAGGCTTTGGGTCTATGTAGTGAGAAAGGACTCGAAGACTTATGCCTTACCAGATGATTTGGCCCTAGATTGAGTGGAACAGAGGATCATGATTTGTGTTTGGGGATCCGGTGGTGAAGGTTTCCAAGAAGTTGTCTGGATGAAAGAAGTCTTACATCTCATTTGGAGGGCGCTTAACTTTGATTAGGGCAGCATTGGCCAATATCCCTGTCTATTACATGTCTGTGTTCAGAATGCCGTGTAAGGTGGTGAAGAAAATTGAAAAATTTCAAAGGGATTTTCTTTGGGAAGGGAGCCCCAAAAGAAAGATCATCTTGTGAAATGGGAGAAGTTAGTGAAATCGAAGAAGACAGGTGGTTTGGGTGTTGGAAAGTTGAAGGAAAGAAATGTGGCTCTTTTAGGGAAGTGGTTATGGAGGTTCACAACAGAGGAAGGAAGTTTATGGCAATCCATCATCATTAGTAGATACAGAATGGATGAGAATGGTTGGGATTGTTCTCGGATCCTTTTTGCTTCGCACTCCTTGGTTTAGAAGCATATCATTTAGGTAAGTCCCCTTTATCCACATACTAGGTTGGCCTTAGGTGATGGAAAAAAAATCAGATTTTGGATGGATTTATGGTGGGGCAATTCCACCATAAGCTCGTCTTATCCTTGCTTGTTTCGTATTACCTCTAATAAGATTGCTCTAGTGTCCGCTATCCTCTCTTTCAATGAATATGGCTTGTCTTGGAATCTTACATTCTCTAGAGACCTTTTTGAGTGGTTTCAACACCCAAATTTTGACTTGGGTTAATTAATGGAATCAAATGGAATCAATAAGGTCGGACTTCATATACCCTTGAACCCAAGATTAAATCCAAACTTTAAGTAGTTAGACATCTCTAATGGATAATCTGGTCACAAAGTGCAATGTTGATATCAAAAAACCTACTAAAAAATCAGTCAGGCCAAATCTTAGTTTCTCCAGAAAACACCTTAGGATTATGAGGGTCCAAATTTCAGTCCATCAGTCTCAATTTATTCAGAATTTTTCGACCTTCATAAGCCTTTCCACGTTGAAGCATTAAATGTTGAAAAATTACCATTTTGCCCTTATACCCTCAAACATTCCAAATTTCAGGCTATTAGACTCATTTTCTTCGGAATTCTCTAGCATTCTTAAGTCTCACATTGAAGTATCAAAGACTAGAAATTACCATTTTACCCTCAGATTCTAAAAAATTCTCATTTTCATCAAAGTTGGATCCTCAATAAATCTTAGGGACTTCCTTCATCACCTGAATAACCCCAAATTAGATCCTACATTCCCTGATCATGATTTTCTCCAAAAAGCAGTCTAACAAACTAGAATTTTCGAAAATCCGAGAAACCTTCAAAACCTCAATTACCTCCAAAAACCAAATATTCTACTCTATATTGGACACTCGGTAAGCCCTAAAAAAATCTCCCAATGTCTGAATGCAGAAAAGTCAATGGCTATTGTTCAGTTCTAGCCATATCTTCAAAAGAGTTTCTCTATAACCAAACCCTTTCAAGAACTTGACCTGTCTTAAAATCTCGAAACTTCCCCCAATCATCAAAAATAGTTTTGACTGTATTTAACCTACTACAAGTCCCTAAAAATTCCCTGGATAGCCAAATTCAGAATGGTCGCTGGTTATCTATCGGTTTTTGCCAAGACTTCAAAACCAATTCCCTAAATTAGATATTACTAGACCCCCTTCCACTCCAATTTTTCCAAATTCTCCAAATCAAGCCTGAATATTTTTGACGGGTCATGAACCTTTGATGAACCCTCGGGAATTCATCAGGTATTAGAAATTTAGTTAATCAATGAACCTATTCTGAAAGCTCTAAAACTTTCAGAAAACTCCTACCAAGACCATCCAAAGGCCCAACATGCCCCAATTGCCCTATTTCTCTCTCAGATCAAAGACTGAACCTCGCCTGTCAACATTTAACACTCGGTGAACCCTTGGGAACTTTCCTGGAACTCGAATCTCTCAAAGTTAGGCCCATTTTCTCAGATTTTTTCATATCTTCAAAAGGCCTCTTAATAGACAGGTCCATTTGCAGACTCAACACAACCCAATTGCTCATTTTCCCATAAATCCAAGCTGTGCTTTTCTGCCAAGTGACCCTCCTTCAGGAATCTCTTGAGAACTCTCCGGAAGTTCGATTGACAGTCTGTCAGATCCTGTGTTCTTAAGACTCCAAGATCTAGAATATTCAGTGACCCATAAAAATTCCACTCGGGACTCGGTAAAAAGCAATTTTGATTCTGCTGAAGATTGTGCTTTGGATGAATCAGGGTTACGAATGCAGATTTTGAATCAGGTATCGGTTTTGCGAACAGTTTGAACA
>JAOXJP010271914.1:2640-20103 GCA_025762735.1 Platanus orientalis | reverse complement strand
CCTAGCACCCTATTTAGGGACAGATGCTCATGACTGGGAAATTCCTCAAATTTGCTCTTTATTGGAAAGATTAATGGTTGAACCTAATCGCCCTGATCAGGCTGATAAGAGAAGATGGTTGATGAGCAGCAGAGGTAATTTTTCGGTGTCATCTTCTTTTAGTCTTTTGGATCATGCTCCAGATTTAGGGATTCCTTGGAAGGAAATTTGGAATTCTACGATTCCCTTAAATGTATGTTTCTTCCTTTGGACAGCGGTTTTGGGCAAATTTTCAACATTGGATGTGCTAATGCTATAAGAATGGGGAGTCGGTTTCTCATGTTCTTTTGCACTACCCTTTTTCCATGGAAGTATGGACCGCTATGCTTCGAGATTTTGGTATGACATGGGTTTTTTCTTCGAATGTGAGTTCTTCCCTCTCTAGTTGGTGGACTAAAGCTTTCAACATAAAATGTAAGAAATTATGGGGGGTGATTCAGGCAGCGATTTGTGGGGCCATTTGGCTCGAAAGAAATGATAAGAGTTTTTAATAGCCATGCTGAACCATCTTTTCAAGTCTATAAAAGGGCCAAAAATTATCTCCTCTTTTGGGCGAGGCATATTCCTAAGTGCGACAATGATCAAAGGGTGGTCTGTTAACGGAGTGGAAGTCTGCTATTGGCCTTATTAGGCCTTGAGGTTTGTTTCTCTTTTTGTTTTTTGATGGGATATCTCATTCCTTTTTCTGCCCTACTGTACCTTTTTCCGTTTCTTCAATAAAAAAATTTCTAATCAGAAAAAAAAAAAATCTAGAAGTAATCAAATTGGATGTTTGCTTATATTGGATTTTTTGGAAATTTTTTGACATTGGATTGGTTTCGGACCGGACAATCCACACTTGGATTGCTGGTCCGATCCTGGATCGGTCTTGGGCCTGAACAATCCAATTTTTGAACCATGTTTTTTATCACCCTCACTGTCTATCCAAAAAGCAGGACAGAAACTATGATCTATGTCTTTAGTAATGTACATATGGAGCAGTCCATCTTCACTAAAGTGTACAAGATTCAGAAAGCAGTTGATGTCAGTCAAAAAAGAAAATAGCAATTTAAGATTAAAGAACATCAAGTAATTGGACTACCCCTAGTAAGAAGTCAAAAAGTTTCCTAGTGCAAACCTCATTGAATCGTTCAGTGGTGAACACAATCAGGGGAGTTTCTATCTTCTGACTGGGGATGCCCCTCTATCAAAATTAGAGGAATGCTCAGATCATTGCCCAAACATATCGAAAAGGATTCCATGACACTAACTCACAACTAGAAACTCTAATTCCTATAAGTAAAGCCTCACAGAGCAGGTTCTAAGCTATTTATCCAAATAAGACCTGCCTGGCACATCCATGAAAGGTGCTGTCAAGTTCTGAATTATGAGCACTTTCCTACCATGTAATTTGGACCTACCAATCCCAAGGCCATCATACTGCAAATCATTAATGTATAATGACATTTTAGGTAAGGTGGACAATAATTCGGTCACACCTGCCTTGATGTGACTAGTTTTTTAGCAAATCATTAGTGTCTGCTACTGATAAAATAAAATAAAAAATACTAGTGCCTTGTACTTTAGAAGTCTCTTTTGCAACTATTATGAGAAGTACACAATAAGGGATGCTATAAATACATCCTCTCTCTAACTCCATTACCCTCAACAAGCCACAGTAACTGCATTTTAAACAGCAGTTTGAAATAGATATTGCACTCAGTATCATTCAGACCAACAAAACCTTTCCTTGTGTCACAGAGAAAACAGAAAATTGAACATGTAAGATTCTTCGTAAATAAAAAATACAATTTCTGCAGAGAATAAAAGTAGCACAAGATGCTCAATGAAAAAGAAGTGGACCTCATTGTCGTCGCGAAAATATGCCCGCCCAATACTCCTTTTCTTCAGTTGTGGCCCAAATCCTGCAGACAATGCAAATTGCCGCAGTATTTCAGGCCATGTCAATGGATTCAAGTGGCGCTGCCAGCTGCGTATATCAAAACCCCATGCATATGCCTGATAATAAAATGTGAGCATTAAGTAAAAGGCTCTGGGCAAAGAGCTTTTTTTTTTTTTTGAGATAAACGGGCAAAATTTATTGAAGCACAACAAAGTGAACAAACAGAAGACAAAGAACAAATTACAACAAATAAAAGGCCTTACCCCTTCAACAATTTGTGGATGGCCACCTCCAGGATTAGCAGCACTATTTTGATTTGGTCCAAGTCCAATAGAGGGCGTCCTTGCAACATCTTCAATATCTTTTATTATGGATTGTAGAAGAGCAACATGTATCTCACCCAACAACCTCGGATCCTGAAATAGTACAAAGCAGCGAATGCATTATGAATACCACGAAAGGGCAGATGTAGCAAAAATTCTGGTAGAAGTTTGAATAAAACTAAAACCAAGATCTGACAAAGAGTTTACATAATCATGAAATGCTTGAACAAACTCATCAAGAGTAAAAGGCCAAAGCTCAAGAACGTCAGCGAAAGTAATTAGAAATCTCCAAACCTGAAAAATTAAATCCCAGTCCTAAGAACCTCACAGAAGCAACATTAAATACATGAGTTCAGTTGAAAGCCAATCTCTTAAATAGATTGCTAGGAAAGAATGGATACTTCACTATGAAATAAGACAATAAATGGAAAAAAAAATAAGTGCTGAAAAAAAATCATGTCTTTTGTTTTCCTCCAAGTGCCTGATTAATTGCTTGAGATGTAGAGAGAGAGAAAGAGAGAAACAGAGACAGAGACAGAGAGATGTACCATAAGAAGGTTTCCAATGTTTTCCTCCGAGTCAGTCCAAGGTTGAATAGAGAAAGGCCTTTTTAATTGCACAGACTTGGGAGGAAATACAGTCAACATATCTAAAGCACAGAACTCTTATTAAAACTGGCTCAGAAGATAAAAAAGTAGAACTGTAGGAGATAAGAGCCAAAATAAACCCAAATACAAATAGAACACATTTAATAATGCTAACATCTCATCAGAAAGATAAAAACTGTATTAGTGAGATGGAAATGAAAATGAATGGGCATTGCCAGAAGATTCATACAAATCCAACCAAAACAATGCAAAACCACATTCATATCGTTTAAGAACCCTAAAAAAATGTAATGATTCTGTGCAAGTTACTGGCAAGAATGCAATCAATGAGTTACTTGCAGTTGAACTAAAAGATTGATTGGCAAAATAAAGGGCGATAGCTCTCAGTTGAAGCTATTGTTCGATTCTTACTTGCTTTCTCTGTTCAGGGTTCTTTTTTATTTATTTATTGATTTATTTATTTATTTATTATTATTATTATTATTATTATTATTATTATTATAAGTGGTTCTTCTCCCTTCAATGCTCTTTTTTCGCTTTTTCAGCTAAAACACCAAAAGATGTTCTTCCCACACAGTTCCTGCAGCTATAGGAGAGAATCTTGATTTTTGACTTTTGAGTGTTCCCATATCCAATGAGAGAGATGTTTTGACCATCAACCAAAAAAATGGTAGGGGCTAATTCTTGTACTCCACATGGTGCTGCAATACTCCATATGATGGACACCACTCTGGCTCTCTAATAAGAAAAAATCATTGCAGTTCTAAAAAGTCTTCAAGGTGATATGACAAGAAGAACCAGAAATTCACATGGCAGAGGAATTTGGATACAGGTGTAAATGAGAAACACTTTAACAAACTAAGGTTTGCCTCAACTCAAAATGAATTTGACACGCTACAGTTGCCATCAGATAGGGATGAAATAAAACTTTGGGTTTTTATATTAAATAATCTTAATATTAACGGATTTAAAAAATAGCAATTAGCACATTTAAAATTGCTTAATGAGACATGCAACATCTACCTCTAAAGGACTCAAGGTTTTGCAATGTGTCACTGTCAAGAGAAATTATTGAGGACAACCCTTTGGTTGAGGAAGCCAACTCCATAAGTTCCAAACGTTCATCCTCAATAAGTTCCATGGATTCTCTAGCAATTCTGCGAGCGGTAGCCCTCTCATTAGCAGCTTTAAGTCGTGCTGCCTCCTTCTCTCTACGGAGTTCTTCTTTCTGCCTCATTTTCTCAGCCTGTATAAGGAAAAAAAATCAATAATCTATCCTGGGAAAGAATTTCTTACTAACAATTTATAATAGCAGGTTACCATACTTACTCTCAGAGTTTCTTTCTGCAAATACCTCTCCCTTCGCTCATTTTCACGCCTTTGTTCCCGCATGAATCTCTCTTCCTCTCGCTGTTTTTCACGCATCAACCTCTCTTCTTCCTTTCGCCTTTCACGGTCATGCCTCTCCATTTCTTTCCTCATTTGTTCCTCTCTCTTAACATAAGCAGGATTCATGATATCAGTTGACTACTAATGAGCTATAAAGAACACAAAACAAAGAGTATAAAGGGTAACACCTTCCGTCTCAAAATATCTTGTTTCTCCAACTCTTTCCGAATCCGTTTCTCATGGGCTTCAACTTCCCTTGCTACTCTTGCTTCTTCACTCTGCAAAAGGTAATAACACATACAAAATACAAATCTTTTTTAATGTAGCAATCCATGGATAAGAGAGAGAGAGAGAGAGAGAGAGAGAGAGAGCACAAGAACAGACTTCACAGAGAAAGTGAACCCAAAAAGGAAAAGAAGCAGAAAAGCAGAAGTAAACAGAAGGCAAAGGAACAAAACTAAATGGCCAAGCCAGACCACCCCCATCAACCCACAAAACACTTCAAATCAGTCATTCCCAGCCCACAACAAGACACAGTAAGTCATCTCTCAAGGAATACCACTCAAAACAGAATGTTCGAAACAGATACAAAGAACTCTTGAGAATTGAACTGTCCCTCAAAGGATCTGCCGTTTCTTTCCTTCCAAATGCACTAACAGAGACCCAGAAGGAATCTCTAGATAGATTTGAGGCCACTTTCCGGACAGACTAACTGCCATCCGGAGATAAGCTCTCTGAAATTGGAAGGAAAAACCCATGAAACACCTACCCAAGAAAGAAAGAAATTTCACTTTCCTAACAACCAAACAATGATAAAGAGATGATCTACATTTTCCTCCTCCATCATGGAACATCTATTAACCAATCTCCAACCTCTTTTATTTCAATTTATTAACCATTACAAAATACTAATCTTTCATTAGAAGAAAACAACATATAGATTACTTGGCATCACTCTAGGATACCTTGCGTTTTCTCTCCATTCGAGAAACATCCTCATCATGGGAAACCCGCCTGTGAGATGATACATAGGAATTTTCCAATCCGATCATTGCATGAGCACCAGACTGAGCATCCATCCCAGCGCTCGTGAATGAATTTTTGTGTGGGACACTCTCATACTCTCCTGGAGCCGAAGAATAGACATGACCCTGCCTGCCTTGTTGGGACATAAGATTCACCCCTGACACCTGACCTAGACCATAACCTGTTGCTAACTGTTCATTTCCACGTAGAAATGGCCCTGCAGTGGATAATGATGCCCTAGCACTTGGGCCGTCAACTGGTGAATCGTAGTAGTGAGACGGCGCAACTCTTTCGTATGCATCAGATCTAACACTGGGCTGCTCAGGAAGAAATTGATATTCCTGGAGAGCCCTTGCAGCAGCCTGAGGATGAACCACATGAACACTTCCAGCTGTTAGTTTTCTTTTGCCACCAGATGAACTAGGTAAAAAACAATGTTCCATATTGGGTAGGAGTGATGATGTCTGCAGAAAACAGATATGAGAACAAGATAAGGGTAATGCATTTTCATTATTACGAACAGAACAAAAATTATAGTGACTTTGATAAAGGTGCAATATAAGTTCAACAAAAGAACCAGAAATTTTTTTATTTAAATCATTCATGGAGAGGAAAAGAAATACCAAGTCTTATCACAGAAAATTTCTAGAGTATAGATATCATGAATAGAGATTACATGGATGGATGCAAGCATGTTGAACAACACTGATCAAGTCCATTCAGAGTTGACCACTAATAATAAAAGCCATTTTTTATCAATTAAACTTGCACAAGATTGCATTTCAAAATTGAAGATAAAGTAAAATGCCACGTGCACCAGCTCCACTCAAATGAGGATAGGAAAACTGGCCAAACAAGTAAAACCTGATGTTTCATAGTTCTGATAAGACAAAATTTCATTAAAAAAAAGGGGATGAACAATCCCCAAACTGCAACAAAACATACTTACATTAGGGGAAGATCTCTAATAATATTTCCCTGCCCTCTTTTCATATCTACAAAAAAAAATACCCCCCCAATAACTTCTTTTTTTTTTCTTTTTTTCCTTTTTGTTGATAAGAAGAAAAATTCATTAAGGGGGTAAGGCATCCCCAAGGCCAAAAGAGACCAGCCCCCAACAAAAACAAGGAGGCTAGCTACAAGTATTTACAATGGTAACCCAAGACAACTTGACATCCAAAAAGGACCAATTTCTTTACAAACCGAAGCCCACCAAAAGCATATATCCCGAGCTTGCCTAAACATCTCATAAGAGGGTTCCAAGTAATTATCAAAAAGCCTACTATTCTGCCCCATCCAGAAGGACCACCAAATGGCCAAAATCCAAAGATTCCAAATTCTCTTTCTTTTATAACCCCTTCAGAAACCAAATGACCGGAATACCATCCAATAACTTTAACAAAAGTAATCTTTGGCTCTTTTGTACACCTTATAAGCTGGTTCAGCATGGTTCTCAAAGACACGTTGGTTTCTTTATAATCAAAGAGCCCAACACACTGCTGGGCAGATCATACACCACACTCATTTACCTTTCTTCGAGGTCCTCGTAATATTCCAACCTTGAAAGAGAACCCCAATGATACTAGGGAAAACCCAAGCCATCCCTACCTCCCCCAACCTGATGTTTCACGGTTAGAGAAACAGTAATACCTTAATGGTCAAAAAGCTCAAGAGCTTTACAATTTTTTATTCTATTTTTGGAAGACAGAATTTCATTAGAAGGAAAAATAAATAAACAAAGCTTCACCGGAAGGTGAATCAAGAGACTATAAACCCAACCCCCAACGACGTAAGACCCGACACTACCTCAGACAACAGCAGCAGGTCCCCATAAAGAATCCCTAAATCCTAATAGCATCCTCAAAAACTTTACTGATGAAGCACCATTCAAAGAGAGAATTATGAGTCACCACACAAAGATTATCCTGGCCCCTAACTTTGTTGTCAAAGATACTTCTGTTTCTTTCAATCCATATACACCAGCAAAGCACCCCAGGCAAAGATTTTTGAAAATACCCCAGGCAAAGATCTTTACACAGCTTTATAACCCACCTCAACGCCCATGACCCATAAAGTTGGATGGAAAGATATAAGCCACGCCTAGATCAGAAAGAAAGAAGTACCACACATTGCAAGTCACTTGGCAATGAACAAAAGATGATCCATTATGTTCAATTCTTTAAGGCACATCACACATCTATAGCCAAGCACCACTCTTTTCTTTTTAAGTTATCCACAGTGAAACCTTTGTCCAGAAACACATCCTAAAGAAAAGAAAACCATTGAAGCGTTTGCTCATTCCCAGATTTCCAACGGTAAAAATAACAGAAATGCTAAAAAATTGAAAGAAGAATTTTTTCCTAGATCCAGTTTTGTAAATAGATAAATGCTATTAATTTGCTCTACGATTGGTGTTCCGTTTCCAGGGTATTTGATGAAAAGGGTTGGGAGTCATTTTGGGGTGAGATTGCTTAGTTGTGTTTTGTTGTTTGTGGGTTGGGTTGGTCTTTCAGTTTCTACTCTTTCTTCTTTCTCCCTTTTCTTTTCCTTGTTTTCCCTTTTGACCTTCCCAGTGATTCTGCTGTTCGTCTAGTGCCTTTGGCTTCTTTAATAAATTGCTTATCATTCAAAAAATAAGAAAAGGAAAGCAGAAACTCATGCATTTTCCTGCGTAACAATTCTTGTGAATTACACAACTGTAGTTGTTATCCTAGCAAGAAACAAATCGGAATATCACTTATATTGGAGACCTCTTTTTAGTCAATAACACAATTGTCAAAATTTACCTAACCAGTACCCCTACAGAACCCTGCCTAAAGACCAAGACGCCCATGGAGGTGGTTACCGATTAGAATACTCTTGGCTCACATAGTCAGAACTTGGTAAGCTGACTGCCTGATTCTCAAAGCAGTAAGCTGACCATCTGACAGGCCTAGACCACTCCGTCCTTAGGCCCAGATAGACAACAGCAGTTCATGGTGGAAATTTTGTAAACATATGGTTTTCTTTCACAAGTCCATGTTTTCTCATAGATGATGGAGAAAATGAGTTCATGAGCAGCAAACATACATTAAAAAAAATCTCCAATTAATTCAGTTTTTGTGGATCAATCAGATTGGAAATCCACCAATTCCAATTACCATTGTTCTTGGAGAAACAGCTTTGCAATTGTAAGTAAGTTTTCCTCTTTCATGTGAGAATAACACAAGGACATACTCCAAGGAGGCAGATAGATGCAATGACCTAGAGAGGCAGCAAGTTGATTTAACTTTTTACCCCAAGACAAATTTTAAATTATGCTTTACCCCTTGCTTTTGTGTAATACAATTTGATATTTTAATTCAAACCTCCATTTCTGTATAGATTTAAAGCAGAGCAGTCTTCCAACAGCAGTCTCTAGGATATAAGATTCAGGAATAAAATATCAACCTTTCAAATGCTTGCCTAATAAGATTCAGGAATAAGATACTAACCTTTCAATGCCTAGTCACTCTTCCATTACACGTGTTCACATTAAAAAATAATACAAGAAGAAGCATAAGAAGGGAGCAGATTTTTATAAGGTGTCTCAAATTATGGCTATACATAGTCCATAGTATTAGTTGATTGATGATATAATTACCCCATGGCCTTATACAATTGCACAGTATATAAGCTCTCGGCTACTTGGAAAAACAATAACTTCAAAGGTATGTAAGAAACAAGAAAGGAAGTTGCATTAGAAGGTAGATACCAAAATCAGTGCAAAGCATGTGCACTGAAATAAGGCCCCAATCGACTAAAAGACAGGCCAGGTCTATCATAAGGATTTGAACATATGGAATCGACCAGATTTGCAACATCAAAAGGCTTTATAACATAAAAATACAAAGAAGAAAAGGATAGATAACCAACTTTGATTGATTTAGCATCATGACGTTCATATAATTTGCCATCGTAAGGCCGTCCAGCTTGCTTCTGCTGCTCCATTATTGCTGATCCACATAAACCATTAGGAGAGTTAGTGGGATCACCTACTTTAAACAGTTTTAGCATTAGAGACAATCCAGGTTCAAAGGAACTATGAAAATAACTGAATTATTGATAATCAAAACTCTAATTTAACGGAAGTGTGTTATATGGCAGTTCCACTCAAAGTCAAAGAAAAAAAAAAAAACAAACTTACTATTTCCATAGATGAAGGTACTTAAAATGTGGATTCTAATTCTAAATCATGCTTAAATCATTAAGAACATTCAATTTGGCAGATTGGCAGGTTGGAAATGTATGTATCTCTCTAAAGGTGGCAAACTCAACTCTAATTAAATTGTTGCTCGCTAGCCTTCCCACCTACTACTTATCCCCTTTTGTCACTCCTTCCTCGGTTGCGGAGTTGATTGAGAAGATGCAAAGGAGATTCTTATGGGAAAAATGAAAAGGTCCTAATAGCCAACATTTGATTGCTGGGGATGAAGTCTGCAAGCCCCTAAAGGATGGAGGGCTGGGCATTAGAAGAATTCGGGATTTCAATAGAGCCTTGCTCTCTCTATGGCTTTGGAAATTTGGGATTGAAGAAGAGAGTCTCTGGAGAAGAGTCATTGCGGCCAAATATGGCTTGGTTAATAAATGGGAAACTAGAAAGGTGAACGGCGCTCAAGGAATGGGTCTTTGGAAAGGTATTTCATCCCATTTGGGGATGTTCAAAAATGGGATTGCTATGGATATTGGTCGGGGTAATGATAACCTCTTTTGGTTTGACCGATGGTGTTGCTCTAGATCTTTGATGGAAGAAGTTCCTATACTTTTCAATCTTGCGACTAACAAGCAAGCTTCGGTTGTAGACTATTGAAATGATGATGTGGTCCCAAACAGTTGGAAACTATTGAAATGATGATGTGGTCCCAAACAGTTGGAATATTCAGCTTAGACACCATTTGAATGATTGGGAGGTTGTTCAAATGGCCAGACTTATTGGTTTTGTAGAACATTGGCATCCTATAACGGGTAAAGATGATGGTTGTAGATGGATCCCAGGGATCAATGGAGCATTTTTCGTGAAATTTTCTTATAGTTTCCTTCGAAGGCAAGAAGAGTTTGACTTTAGATGGGATGGTATTTGGAAAATCGGAATGCCATCCACAGTCCTCTTCTTTATGTGGACAGCTCTTAAGAATCGCATCCCCACCATTGACCTCCTCCAAAAGAGAGGTCTCATCCTTCCGAATGTGTCCTCTTTATCAAGAAGATGCAGAATCGGTGGCCCATATTCTTTTGCACTGTCCATATGCGAGGGAAGCATGGTCTTATATTCTCTTGGAAGCTGATGTGATGTGGGTTTTTCCGGACCTCTGCCCTTCTTTTTTTCAGCATTGGAACCCCCCTTGTAAAAGTCAAAAGGGTAAGGTGTTATGGTGTTTGTTCATCCCAGCAGTTTGATGGTCTATTTGGCTTGAAAGAAATAGTCGGGTTTTCGAGAACTATGCGGAGCCTTCCTATAAAGTCCTAAGAAGAGCTAAGGATAGATGTTTTATGTGGGCTGTCAATTGTAAAGAGTTTATGGATTGGTCTCTTGTTGATTTGAAGTTGGAGTGGGTTATGTGAGTCCCATTAGTCCTGTTTTGGGTTGTTGTTCTCAGCTTGGGGATGCCGCCTTATCCCCTTAATAAATTCTTTACTTTATCAACAAAAAAAAACATTCAATCCAACTGTAGCAAGATATAAAAATGAAAAAAAGCCCTTCCAAGTTACTTCTCCTTTCTCATTTCAAGCAATGTTCAACTCCACTTTATCCCCCCAAAAAAACTGTAGCTTCAACTCCATAAACTAATATATATGCAAACGAATTAGCACTATACATTTAAGCTCTTAAATGATCAATGATGCAGTTTTCCAAATAGGGAATATAGATGTGGACTGAGCAGACAAATAAGCAAGCCATGACTGTTTCTTTTTCTTTTTGATAATTTATAGAGAGAAAGAGAGAGAGAGCTATAAAAGGTTGACGAGCAAATAAAAAAAATCCAATCTCAAGATACTACTTCCATCAGTGGTGCACCAACATATCGGGAAATAAGACACCAAAAGCAATTTTTAATAAACGATAACTAGGCTGGACATGAAAATATCTCCTCATTTCAATAAAAAACTTTTTTTTTTTCATTTCAATAACTATTAAAAATTCCTTCTAAAGATCCAGCACAAAGTGAAACATTGGAAGAAGAAAGCAATAAAAGGTATTATCCAAGATTAGCGTGAACTGTGTAGTAAAAAAATATGGATATAACAGAATTTTACCTTTTCTTTGCCACAACAGATCAAGGCAGTGTTGGCCAGCTTGCCCACAAAGTTCCTCTCTTTATTTGTGGTCCCCTCTTCCGTGGCTAACTTTATTGTAAAATGCCAACGTAACTTCTTGTGGGGTCAAGAAAAAGAAAGTTGGGTTGCATTTGATGGCTTGGGAAGAGGTTTGGGAGCCTAAAAAGATTGATGGTTTGGGGATAAAGCGAGTTCGAGACATCAAAAAGGCCATTCTAACTAAGTGGTTGTGGCGCTTTGGTAAGGAGGATAGGAACTTATGGAGGAAAGTAATAGCAGAGATATATGGGTTAGCAAATTTTTAGGAAACCTCAATGTCAATGCTTCCCTATGGCATTAATTTTGCCTTGTTGGAGAGGTATTATGGACCAGTTGGACTAGTTCAGAAAAGCTGTTTGTGTGGAAGTGGGGCCTGGAACAAATACCCTTTTCTGGGATGACGACTAGTGCTCTTCTCGCCCTTTAAAGGAAGAAGCACCCATTATTTAAGCTCTCTCAAATTCCAAAAATGTGAAGGTTGCTGATCTTTGGGGCTGGAATGGTGAAGGAGGTTGGAATATTAGTTTGAAAAGGTTGTTAAATGATTGGGAGGTGGAGGAGATGGCTATGTTGCTGGGCCTTTTGGATACGTGTTTATTAAGGCATGACAGTGAGGATGTCTGTCAGTGATCTTTGGGGAGAAACAGGGCCTTCTCTGTTTGCTCTTGTTATGAGTTCCTTCAGGATCTGGGTATGTTGGTGTTTCCTTGGAAGGTGATTGGGGCATTAAAGTACCTTCAAAGGTGCTGTCTTCACTTGGATTGCAGTAAGAGAGAGATTACCCACAGTCGATAATCTCCAAAAGAGAGGGTTCCTTCTTTCAAATGCTCACCCCCTTGCCTTAATGATGAGGAGTCAGTGAATCATATTCTTATTCATTGTGATTTTGCTAGAGAGGTTTGGAATGGGTTCTGGGGGGTGGGGGAGATGGGAGTGGGATCGGTCTTCCATGAAAGACTCAAAGATGTCGTGTCGAACTAAAACTTAAGGAGGCTCTTGCCTAAAGGAAGGATCTAGTGAAAACTGATCCTTCCTGCGGTATGTTGGTCCCTTTGGTCGGGGAGAAATTAGAGGACTTTTGAAAACTATTTTGAACCATCCGTGAATGTCTATAGGAAAGCTAGAGATAGGTTTTGTTTTTGGGCAACGAATTGTATAGAATTTGAGGGGATTCTTTTGTAGAAATTAAAAGAGGGTAGACTAACTATGCAAGAGATTTTCCTAGTTGAATGCCTTTGGGCTATGCTGGTTTCTTTTTTGGGGATGCCTTATCCCCTTCATTAATGAATTTTCACTGAATAAAAAAAAAAATCTAAACTCAACTCAGCAAAGCCTTTTCCCAACCTTGGTTCAGAATCAAGATCCCAAACTGCATCAGCCAATCCAATGTTGTTCAATAATAAATAAATAAATAAAGCTCAATGATGACCAATCCCAATCGGAATGTGGATCGGCCAATCGCGAACGGATAATGGATTGGTTCATGATCGGCTGGTCCTGGAAACCATGATCCCAACTACTTGGGGTCATCTACAAGAATCTTGCCCCATCCTTCCACTTTATCTAGGGGCATATCTTCCATTAAATCATAGGCACCCATATATCTTTCCCCAATATTTCAAACCAAATCATTCTTTGCCTTGTTCTTTTGAACCTTTCAACTTGCATAATACCACTCCATCTCATTGGTATAATAATTAGTCTCTATTGCACATGACCGAACCATCTCAGTAGACTTTCCCTCATCTTGTCAGCTATTTGCACTACTATGGAATTGAGGATTGGCTGATCTCGATCCAGATCACCAAATCGGCATTGGGATCAGCACTGATCCGATCTATCATCCCAGTCCAAATCACCTAATCTAAACATTTAACCCTTATTATCACCACCAATCCACGTCGGATCAGCCAATATGCTCTTATCCAAGATTGGGATAAGGTGGGACAGATCAGGCCCCAACACTGATCTCGAAAACCATGGTGCTACTCTGAAGTTCCTATAAATGCATTCATTTCAAATCTTGCCACTCATCCATCTCAACTTCCTCATCTAAACAACACTCATTTTTTAAATGAGTTGTTCCTTGATTGTCTAACATTCTGTTCAATGGATCATATTTTTGTACATTGGCCGAGTTTGTAAAGTCCGGTATTTCTTCCTTTCCCAGTTGGGTGCCTCTTGGGTTTTTCCATTTAATTTCAAATGTCTAATCTCCGGATGGGGGATTGGGTGTTAGAAAAAGGATCCTAAGGACATATGACAGTTCCTTCCAGGAACCCTCTATTGGTGTATTTGAAAGGAAAAATGGCAGGATTTTCAAGGGCAAAGCTAAGAACTAAACGAGTCTCTATAATTCTGGTTGCAACACCCTTTAGAGTGGTATTCCATTAAAGATTACTATGAAGAGGGGTTCTGAGCTTCTTTGTGAGTTGGGAACGACTAAGCCTTCGAGGATTTGGTGTGCTCAGTTTTATATTCTGTTTGTGCTGCTTTCTTTTTGTTTTTCTATTTTCTTCGCTTTATTTCTTGCTTCTTTTTGTTTACTTCCCAGGTGAATTTTTTGTTGCTTTCCTCCTTTGTTAGCTTAATGAATTTCTTTTCTACCCTTAAAAAGAAATATCTCCATTTTTTTCCTTCTTTTTTTTTTTTTTTAATTTTTTGCATCAACTACATTGCATTCCGAAAACACCTCTCTATTTCACCCATGCTGCTCTAATTCTATGGGCAACAACACTTCAATCTCTCTCATTATTGATGAATGAACCAAAATAATGTAAAAGGAAATTCTACAACTCCCTCATTTCTACTCCTATTATTACTAATAACGCACTCCATGTATTTTGTTTTAGTTCAGCCTGTCTTATAACCTTTTGATTCTAAAACATACCTCAAAATATTTTTTTTTGAATAAAAAATTTATTAAAAAAGAGGAAAAAAAAAGGTACAGGGAATGAGAGATCCCCAAGACCACGAATCAACAAAAAAATGAGGGAAGAAGCCGCCAATCACGAGCCCCCCCAACCCCCTTAAGTAATACCAATAGTGTTAGCCCAATCCCTAACAAGAGCCCCTGGGGGGAGACCCTCATACGGTCATACCCCTTACATCTCCGAGCCCAAAAGATGAGTAAGCCTTTAGCCCGATTGTCCAAAAGGTATGTCTGTTCCGCATGACCTTGAAAGACCATGTTATTTCTTTCCCTCCAAACTGGTCGCAGGTACAAGCCTCCAAATCCTTCTTCTCATACCGTTGAGCACAAAAGTTCTCCAACCAAGAAGAAGACCCATTAAATTATGGGGGGCGACAAAAGTAAGACCGAAGTCCCTCACCATTTCGCACCAAATTTCTCACATGAAAGGGCAATGGATGAGCATATGCGAGCATGACTCCGCGTGTTGATAGCATAGTAAACATATACTTGTCAGGTAGAAACCTTTCTTCCGCAGCATGTCCATTGTTGAAATTTTATCCAAAACCGCTGTCCAAAAAAAGAACTGGACTTTGAGAGGAGCTGCCTTGTACCACGTAGCATCCCAAGGCCCTTCTATCACCACAACGTTCTCAATCAAGTCATAGCAAGATTTCACCGTAAATAGACCATCCTTCCCTCTCACCTACACCCGCCAATCCCCTTCTAATACGTGCTTCTTGGAGCCTATTCAAGAGGAAGGCTATCCGTGGGATCTCCCAATCAAACGCTGCCCTCCTTAGAAGCAGCTGCCAAACTACTTCCTCGCCCGTATCTGACATATAAGATGCCACCATCGCATTAGGATTCGCCACCAATGCAAAAATATCAGGAAATGCTAGTTTTAAAGGTGTCTCCCCACACCACACATCCTCCCAAAATCGAGTGTGATTGCCATCTCCCACCTCACAAGCAAGGCCCCCTTTAAAGAGGCTTAAAAAGGACATGATCCCTCTCCATGGGCTCCTACCATACGGGCCTCTAGAAACCATGGGCTCCCAAGCATCCACGCATCCAAATTTTGCAGCCACCACCAATTTATTAAATTGGTATTCACCCACTCTCTAGAACTACATAGACTACAGGACCTCCTCCTGTCTATGCTTAATCAACTCATCCATAACAGATGAAAAGAGATATAGGTTCAATGGTAACCCTAGGTTTGGTCTCTTATAGATATATCAACCTACATTAGTATGTGACCTGAATTTCCAGACTATTTCCCTTTCAGAAAGATCTTCTTCTATACTATATAGAAATAAATATTCACATTGAGAAGATAGAGGAGAACTGCAATTAATAACACGAATAATGATAATGATAACTTAAAAAAAAAAATCAGTGTTTTCCTTTATTAACTAGCACAATCTGAAGTTGCATAATTCTGCTCCTTCACTATAGTTGAAAGCAATCATACAAGAAATTGACGTGAAATTAGGAAGGACACAGTGAGCATGAAGTCAAAACATATATAAAAAAAATTAGGCCTTTTATTCTACCAATGAAACACATTCCTATTCTTCATAAGATTACAGTAACATCCTTGCCAATTCAGATGAGATAAGAGTTGAAAACGCCAATTTGACAACATAGCACCATAGAAGAATTACCCATAGGTGCACCGAATGCATCAGGTGGCAAAGAATCAAAATCCATCCCAAGAATTGGCCCATCTTCCCTCAACGGTTCGCCCAACTGTGCTTCCACAAAAGCAATTGCGCGTAGCTCTATTATCGACTGTGGCGGCTCATAATACCTCTTCACCATTGGCATATCAGCCCCAATCTTAGACACAGCCGTCCCTGCACCCCGGGTAACAACCTTCCGCGGCTCACCCTGTCCAAACGGACTGGACCCCGAACCCGACCCCGACCCAGGCTCATTCCCCGGTTCACCCATCATCATGTCATCCCCACCCGCCCCCCCTCCAGCCATCGCCGATGCATCCTTCCTCTGCCTCTTCATCGGCGCCACCTTCCTGTCCTTCAACCTCCTGTGACAAAACCACATCTGCAATTGCCGATCCGTCAGCCCTAGCTTCGCCGATAGCTCCGCTCTCAAAGTCTCCGACGGATACGTCTCCACTGCTCCCAATTCCAATAAATCAAAAACATAAAATCAAAAGAACAAAAAATAAAAAAATAAAAAGAAAGAAAGAAAGAAATCGAACGAACCAGCATAGGTTTTCTCAAGAAGCTCCAACTGAGATGCAGTCTTCATTTTACGCTTAGACTTGTTCTCCCCTCCTCCACTGCCTCCTCCTTCAGGAGGCTTCTTCTTCTCCCCTTCCGATACAGCCTCCATTGAAGAAGAAGAAGATGAACTAGATTAGATCAATCGACTGCTCTGCAAACCCTAGAAATCGAGGAAGAAAACCCAAAAAGCTAGGGCTCCGGAAGAACAGAAAAATAGAAAGGGCGAAAAAGAAAGAGAGAGAGAGAGATAAATAGACTTGGGAATCCGTTTTGGTTTTAGGATTTTTATTTGTTGTTGTATTTGGAATGTGAGTTCGTCTGAGTCGTAATCGCTAAGAAATAAAAGGTTTTGGAGATGTGCGGTGAGATTTGGCGAAGAATAAGGATAAAAAAAAATTTTAATTATTATCAAGAAGAGCCAGTAGTTGTAATAATAATAATAAGAAGAAAAAGAGAGAAAACAAATAAAAGAAAGGAGAGAGAGAAAGATTGAAAGAAGAATTAAAGAGAAACAACTACGAACAGTCTCTCTCGCTTGTTTCATCCTTTCTCTCTTTCTTTCTTTCGTTTTTTTTTTTTTTTTTTTTTAAAGGTAAAAAACTCTGATTTTTATTAGAAACCCAAAATTAGAATGTTATGAATAGGGCGGGTTAGGAAACGAGAAGTCTGTCAGAAACGAAAACAACAAATCAGATTT
>JAOXJP010271903.1:0-20106 GCA_025762735.1 Platanus orientalis | reverse complement strand
GTACTCAAAACGAGCGGCTCGATGAGCTCTATCAGAAATGAAAAGATCTCTTATTTGAGATTCTCATAATGATTAGTTTTTTGACTGTTTTCATAGATGTGTTGGAGGATCCTTTGGGTTGGTTTTTTAAATCTATAAATAGGGGCTTGTTTTGTGGCTTGGTTGGTGTGTCTTCTTGTTTGCTTTACTTTATTATTTATTCTTTCAAAGAAACTTTAAAGTACAACTAGTTTCCCTACTCCCACTCTGGTATAGGAAACTATACGCAAAGACGGAGCCCCGTGGTACACTAGCATCTGCTTGCTAATTTGTTTAAGTCATTATTTGAATTGCGACTTAAAAAAAATTAGAGAGGATTTAATTTGATTTACTTAATTCTAATTCCGTTGCACTTTAAATTAAAATAAAAGTAAATCAAAAGTGGATCTAAGTGTGAAAGAATTTTTAATAAGTATAGAGATCATATTCACCCCCCTTTAAGATCATATTTTGGAATTTCAAATTTGGCATCTTCTCTATTGTGCTGTATAATTCATCTTTCTTAAAGTCTCTTTAACTTCAAACAATCTAACCCTATGAAGAAAACTATGATATCTAAACTCATCAACACTGTTAATTCCTCCTAAACTGACATTCTTTACATGATCCTCATTTAATAAACTCTAAAGTTAACTCCCCTACCTTTCTTTATTCTTCTCATCCTTCATTAGGATTCTTTGTTCCTTACTGTTAATTCATCTAACATGATCCAGGTCCTTATGTTGCCTCTCCCTCATTCTGGCTAGTTTGTATACATCAATCTTACTATCTATGGTACCTAATATACAATAAAGGTTATCATACTCGATAGATTTAGCATTGCTTGCAGCTTTCTTAGGTTGCCTTTAGCATGCGATCTTAGATCGTGATCTTAATCATAATTGCAATTTGAGTTAATAAATAAACATTTAGTATATAATATAAGCCACGATCTCAAGATCAAATTCGTATTTTAACTTAATTTGAGATCATTCCGAAAAGTCCAATCTGTATCTCAAAATCACGTTTTCACTCAAAATAGTGCTAAGTATATATCCATCATGTGGTATAATACGAGTGTATTTTAGACATTTAACTTATGAAACAAATAACATTTACTTTTTTCTCTGCAATTCCTGTCTCTGAAAGCTTCAAAAACCTTTGTGAAACCTTAAAGATTTCCATTTTTGATCTCGCCGAGTTCTTCCCACAAACTTCTGCTTAGGTCTTTGATGTCATTGGGTTTTCTACCTTCTTTTCCCCTAGTTTTACGGAAAATTAATCTGAGTCTTTTTTTTGGTGAATGATTTGATTCTTTCTCTCTTTTGATCTTCTCTAAGTGATTTCCTACGAATCTGTATGGCTAAAGTGGCACCCTTGCCGGGCTGCGGAACCGGTTGAGGGAATCTGATTGCCAGTTGAGAATAGCTCAAAATGCTTTGAAACATTCTGTAGTGGTGTTGCTACATATCGTCAACGATTCCCTAGTCTACCCTTTTCACTCATCTCCAGAGTTAAGAGAACTCACAAGTAGACATTTGTTCTCTATTTTTCGTTTTCTAGAAGATCTAGTTTTGTTTTTTGAATCTCATCATTTTAGGATTGAAATTTTGAGAGTTGAACTGAAGATCTCAATCCCAATATCACAGATCACATGCCAAATAAAGCTTTAGTTTCTATTTAGCACTTATATATCATTCCAAGTTTTCCATGGTTCTAGTTTTTTGCCTAGTTATAAACAGGACTTCTTAGCTCTAATAGCTGTTTGAACTCTAAAGTTCCACCACTAAGTTTCTTTAAATGGTTGCACTTTCCCTTTAGACTCTCCAAGGATCTCCTCTTCCTTTGTTTAATCTTCTCGTCTTTCATCAAGATTCTTTGGTCCTTACTCTTAATTCATCTAATATGATCTAGGTCTTTATGTTGCCTCTTCCTCATTCTGGCCAATTTGTATACATCAATCTTACTATCTATAGTACCTAATATATGATCAAGGTTATTATACACTTTAGATTTAGCATTGCTTATAGTTTTCTTAGTTTTCATTTTAGCATCTATATATCATTCCAAGTTTACCATGGTCCTAGTCTTTTTCCAAGTCATAAAACAAGACCTCTTAGCTCTAATAGCTATTTGAACCATAGTTGCAGGGGAGCCAATTCAATTCTGCTTCCCCAAGCAATGGGAAACATGTTTCCTGTTTTGGGAAGCATGGTGAAGTGATTGGGGAAACCTCTAGAGAAGTGAGTAGAAACATCTAGATTATTGACTAGGAAACAATCAAAGAAGTGAAATTTAATTTAATGTAAATCCTAAGCTATTGGCATTGAATAAAGTATTACCTATGAGATTATTATTGATTTTATTTTTTATATTATTTTATTTTAATCAAAGTTTCAAATTCGATGGTTTTTATATGGGAGTAAATGTTTTACTCCCAATACAATTGGGAGTAGAACATTTGCACCTTTTTTTATATAAAGACTTCTATGGTCTGACTTTAAGATGCTTAGTTACAAAAAATCTGATGTAAAGTAAAATCTAAGGTATGGCTGGCCATACTAATAGCAAAGTGGTCTACATATTGATTTATATGTAATGATTCTTTGTTACTTGCATAGTATAACTTTTTAGGATTGTTTATTACTTTATTGAGTTTATTCATTTTAGAGTGTTGTAGTTGCATCTATTGATTGTAACTAATTGTTATTTACATCCTACTAGTAATCAACTATTGTAGTTATACTTATTGATTGTAACTAATTGTAGTAATCAATTACTGTAGTTGTACTTATTGGTTGTAGACTTTTTGTTATTTACTTCCTATTAGTAATCACGTATTCACCGATTGTTATCATTTTATTTTCTATTCATTTCATACTATTTTTTCAAATGGTTTAAAGTTACTTCTAAATTGCACTTTACCCACTTCCTAATTGCTTCCTAATTGTTTCCCCATTCACTTCCTAGTAGCACTCTAGATGATTTTTAATTGTTTCTCGCTTCCTATTTCCCAAGGATTTATCAAGCCTTGCTTCCTGCTTCTTGCTTTCACATTGCATCTTGCTTTGGAAACTATGGTTTGAACTCTATAGTTCCACCACCAATTTTTTTTGATGGTTGCGCCTTCTCTCTAGACTCTCCAAGGATCTCTTTTACCATTCTTTTAATACAACCAACCATTTCACTCCACATGACATTTGTTACTTCTTTTAAATTAAAATTTCCCACATTTATCAATGTAACACTAAATATTATTAAAAAAATTCTTTTTTAGCTTCCACCCTCTAATTCTTGGGCAATTAGTCTCTCATTTCTTTCTCTTCCATCTTTTAATTCGTACATCCAAAACTATTAACCTATGTTATATGGAATAGTTTTTAAGAATTCAACATCTAAAGTCTATCACTTTTCTCATAGTGTTGTTTTCAAGTGTCAAAAATTTCCCGTTTGGTATCATTTTGGTTAGATTAGAAAGGTATTGAGTTATCTATGTAAAAAGTGCAAGATCTCATGAATCCGATGTGATTTGTGGAGTAATGACCAAAATACTGAAAAGGTATCAATTTATAATCAGTTTCTTTCTATGAGTTCCACTTTATTTGGAATTTTCTTTGTAATCAAGGTTTGTCTAGGATTTTTAATGTAGTTTTGTTTATAAATATAGATGATGCGGACAACATCAAGTGACTATTGTATGTGCCCCCACACAAGAGGGCTAGATTCAAGTCTTGTATTTTATGAGTTAATGAGGGTATATTAGGTGGTTGGGATTAATTGTAACAAGGCCTTTTGTGTCATGGGTTTTTGGGTCTTGTATTTTAATTGGGTCTATTTTGTAATAAGGTATTATGCCAGGGGTTTTTATGTTATTTTGGTAGGTTTAGAGAAGTTTAAATATGCGTTAAAGAGGGCTAAGTTGGTAAAGTCTAGGTGTCATACCACAGACCTAGGTTCAAAACCCGTCTTCACCTACTTATAAAAAAAAAACTTTTTAGATAGGGATTTATGAGTCCTTTTTTTTTTGATAAGTAGATTTATGAGTCTTGTTTGGTTAGGAAATTTTAAGTGTAAGGTGTCCTAATTAGATTAGGAGTAATCTTATTCTAATGAGTCAAAGTAGGTCTATGAATTGCCAAAGTTTATAAAAAGTAGTCGACTAGGTTGTAATTATCAGTTTTGAATATTGAAATAAAGACGAATTTAAGAAACCCACGAGTGGGCTGTTTATCCCCTTCCAAGGTTGTAGCCGCAAGGCTCCCTAAGTGTTATCCCTTTTCTTCCCCTCCAATGGTGCAGCCGTGAGGTTCCCTTGGTGTTATCTCTACTTCTTCCTCTTCTCTTATGTTTTTAATCTCTTCTTATCCTTCTCTTTGCTTCTCCCCTGTTATTCCTTCCCCTTGTCCATATGTCCATGCTGAATATCTTAGAAATCTTCAGCCATATAAAGTATCAAGACTGGTTCTTGGAGTAGTTATCATCCTAAATTGTAGGCTTCAAAAATCAGGGTTTTCTTCTCTATTTTGAACAGGTTATTCTCTTATCTTCTCCCTCTTTAAATTCTTAAAAGTCCATTAGTGATTCTCTGTTAGAATTCTGAAATTTTGGTGCTTTAATCAGGATCTGTTCTTGATTTTACTAGAAAATTCTAGCGTTTATAAACATCAGAAATTGCCCCCTATTCTTCCCTTTTCTCTAGTTTCATTTTAGGGTTTTTTCTCCCACGTGTCCTCCTTCTAACCCTTCAAAATCTTTTTGATTCTCCATTGATTTGGTCTAGTTCTTGATCAATCTTTCTTTCTCTATTTTCCGATTTCTTGATTAAAGTCTATGGTATCTGTTCTTTCTATAATTTTCTATAGCTAGAGATCTTAGAAAGCTTTGAAATTTGGTATATAGACTCTCTATAGACCTCAGAATTACCCTGTGCAGGAGCAGAAATTTTTTATGCATGACTAGGGGTATTTTGGTCTTTTCAACCCCTGCTGCTCAGATTTATGGAATATGGACCAACAGGGTTCTTTCTTCTATTCTTCCCATCTTATCTTCCTCTAATTCTTCTAAACCTTCTTAGTTTGATTCTTGATTCTTTTTTCTGTATTTTCCCTATTGTCTTTGAAGATTTGAGAATATTTAGGGTAGCCCTAACTTTTGATCTGAACATCTTTTAGGGCCTAAAGGTTTGGTATTGTTTGGGTATTAAAAGATAAGTCATTGGTTCCTTAAATTTGTATTTGCTTCTGCACATTATTATTTGGGCATATCCTACATCAATTTTGGTATCAGAGCCAGGTTATAGCTGGTTTCATCTATCTGTGATCCATGGTAATTTTGGACTTTAATGTTGTCTATATTGTCAATTCCATGTACAAAAAGGCTGTAGGTAGTTGAGCTTGTAGTAGACTTTACTATTGTATTAATGCAACTTTTGTAAAAGAGTCTGTAAGTCCAAGTCAAGTCTTGAGTCACATGAAGAATTACATTGAAGACTGGAAGATTGACATACTGACCAAGAGACAAGAAGTTCAAACCTATCAAGAATAGTCTCAGTAACTACATCAGATAAATAACAAGCTTTAACATTACATCCTTCAGAGATGCATAGGTTCATACAGGTAAAAATCACAGGTAATGTGTGTGGTTTGAGTGAATTGACCAGCCAAGCCTAGGTGAGTTTAAAAGACCACCTAGGACCTTAGAATGGTAGACTCATTCATAAATGGTTCTAGGATAGAAAATCATGCAAAATTAATTTAAGAACCATGGTGTAAGGTAGAATGTACACTTAGGCAAATCCCAAAGGTTTTGGAATGATCCCAAAGCTTCTAAGAGTAAAGCCCAATGATTACAGGGTTGTTTATGCAATTCTGGAGGTCTAGGATCGATCCTAAAAAATATCAGGATTGATCCTAAGATGGCAAATCTCTAGAAAAACTCAAAGAAGCACCCAAGATCGATCCCAAGTGTTTTTAGAATTGATCCTAGCCTAGGTTGGAGATTACGAATTTCTGAGTTGATTTCTCGTCCAAAACCTTCCAAATTTGTGGAATTTTGTTACCGTTGCGAATCCAAACATTTAGGGTTTTCAAATCACAATAAATAGGGTGTAAACCTTCGACTTTAGGGAAGAACTCTAATCTTGAAAAATGGGCAATCGTTTATTGGCATATGCATCTTGAAAACAAGCTAGGGTTTGGAACTTGTGCAAAAAGGGACCGAGTTCCCTCATCTTCGGTACTTGGGTGAGTTTACCCACGATCTTCAGAGCTAGATTGGTGCATCTTATCATCACAAGATCATGTCTTAAGGCATCAAACTTGCAAGCCACCAAAAGCTTCAAGTTCTAGAGCCAAAGTGGTAAACCGAGAACCTTGTTTTATATTTGTTTAAATACTAAAGTTTGTGTTAAGAACTTGAACATTTAGAGTTTTGCTTTACTGTGGTAATCATTGGAATATTGGCTTACATTGAGGCAACCACTTGTAATCATAACATCCTCTTTGAAGTGCATCATCAAGAAGAAAAATCTTTGAGACCTTAAGCTTATTTTTAGTAGAGATTCTAGTCTGGAAAAATAATTGAATATCAGCTATCAAGTGACATTTAATCTAAAAATTATTCCTTACTATTATTTATAAATTAAGGAATAAATTGGTTGAATTAAATAGTTAAATTTGTCTATTTAAAGAGACTTTCTGAAGTTGAATTAATATTCACAATTTGGGAAGATTGTGATATTAGCCTACTGAGAGGCATTGAATATTTGGAATTTATTCATTTCGCTATTATTTGATTGTTGAGTTTTCACCGGAGTCACTGAAGACTTAGTACCTTCACCGGAACCACTAGAGGTTTGATTGACACTTGCCGGAGTCGCCAAGTGTGTTTGTTAGTGACCAGAGTTAACTAAGAGTGTGGGTTTATTAATTTTGCTTGTAATAACCGGAGTCTATTAATAAAAATTCAAGTAGCTCAGTTGGAGCTTTTAAATAGTGGACGTAGGCCTGGATTGGCCGAACCACTATAAACCTTGTCTTAGTGTGTGATTGTCTTTTGGTGCCTATTTGTCTACTCTAACAACTTGCATGTTATAATTATTCTGTTAATTGCACTACTGTTTCATCACACACACACACACGTGAGAAACATAAACAAAGTGGATTATAATCTGGAAGGGTAATTATTTAAAAAGGGTTCTAAAAGAAGAAAAAAAATCCTTTTCACCCCTCTCCTCTAGGATTCTAGTACATTCATCTCAAAATTTCATTTAAAAGTATTTATGAGGATCACATAGGCCTGAGAAGGTATGAAGATGAATAGAGATATAAATTAGAATTTTAAGATCAAGTGTGATCTTAATAGGGTTATGCATGAAATATCAATAAAAGAGAAATCCTATTTTCATGATCCTAAAGATTACCACTACCTGATTTTACAAACAAAATGTGACCTTCTTCAACATCAGCTTCGTGAAATAGAAGTGCAGAGCGAGGATGATTGTCTATTTGTTTCACTTAGAGCCTGGTAGAAAGAGTATGAGGCATATAAAATTAAACAGGAGAAGATCAAAACAGAAGGAGCCGGATTTGCTACCCCTTCTTCTTCAACATTAGTTTATGATCTTCTTCTTACATTTTGTCCAGTTCTAGTTCAAAAGTCCAACCTCAAGATTTAGAAGGATGTTCCATCTTCAATATCTGAGTCCAAGACTGAAGTTCAGAAGAAACCCAAGGCTAGGACGAGGAAGAGACCTACGCGATCGGGTTCATGTGAAGAGTCAATACTTGGTCCTCCACCACAATTGCCACTGCTTTTGCAAAGTCCAGACAAATTGTTTAGTGGGAGTTGTGATGGAGAGTGGCCGCATCAATATTCAAGGTCGAGTTTCTCCCCACCCTGGGAGAATGATGCGAACAACGTCAAGCGGACACACAAGGGCTAGATTCAAGTCTTATGCCAAGGGTTTTTAATGTTATTTTGGTAGGTTCAGAGAAGTTTAAATATGGGTTAAAAGGGGCTAGTCAAAAGCTTTTTAGATAGGGATTTATAAGTCTTATTTGGTTAGGAAAGTTATAAGTGTAAGGTGTCCTAATTAGACTAGGAGTAATCTTATGAGTCAAAGTAGGTTTAAGAATTGTCAAAGTCTATAAAAAGTAGTCGACTATGTTGTAATTATCAGTTTTGAATATTGAAATAAAGTTAAATTTAAGAAACCAATGAGTGGGCTGTTTATCCCCTTCCAAGGTTGTAGCCACAAGGCTGCCTAGGTGTTATCTCGTTTCTTCCCCTCTAATGGTGCAGCTGTGAGGTTCCTTGGTACTATCTCTAATTCTTTTTCTTCTATTTTTTAATTTCTTCTTATTCTTCTCTTTGCTTTTTCCCTATTATTCCTTCCCCTTCTATATCTCCTTGCTGAACATCTCAGAAATATGCAGCCATATAAAGTATCAAGACTGGTTCTTGGAGTAGTTATCATCCTAAATCACAGTCTTTAATAATCAGGGTTTTCTTCTCTATTTTGAACAGGTTTTTCTCTTATCTTCTCCCTCTTTAAATTCTTGAAAGTCCATTAGTGATTCTTTGTTAGAATTCTGAAATTTCAGTGCTTTAATTAGGATTTGTTCTTGATTTTAGCAGAAAATTTCAGGGTTTATAAACATCATAAATCACCCCCTATTCTTTCCCCTTTTCTCTAGTTTCATTTTAGGAATTTTTTCTCCCACTTGTCCCCCTTCTAACCCCTAAAAATTCTTTTAGTTCTCCTTTCATTTGGTATAGTTCCTCATCAATCTTTCTTTCTCTATTTACTGATTTCTTGAATAAAGTCTACTGTTGCATGTTCTTTCTAAATTTTTTATAGCTAGAGACTCAGAAAGCTTTGAAATTTGGGATATAGACTCTTTATAGACCTCAGAATTACCCTGTAAAGCAGTAGCATTTTCTGATGCATGACCAGGGGCATTTTGGTCTTTTCACCTCTACTGCCCAGATTTCCAGAATTGAACCAACAGGGTTCTTTCTTCTATTCCTCCCATCTTATCTTCCTCTAATTCTTCTAATTGTTTAATTCTTGATTATTTTCTCTAAATTTTCCCTATTGTCTTTGAAGATTTGACAATATTTAGGGTAGCCCTAACTTTGGTTATGAACATCCTTTAGGGCCTAGAAGTTTGGTATTGTTTGGGTGTTTAAAGATAAGTCCTTGGTTCCTTAAGTTCGTACTTGCTTCCGTGCATTATTATTTGGGCATATCCTACATCAATAGAGGAGATGGAGTGATGCAAGGAAGAATTTGATTACTAAATAAAGAGTTTCTTTGCTTGGTGCATAATCTTGTGTCTTGTTGACTCCATGCAATTCATTTTCTTGTCAGTGCCGACTCCCATCAAAACCTGTGTTCAAAAATTGTTGTTGATTCCTATTCTTCATAAAAATTAAGGTTAGATTTCTGTTATCTCATCTTCTTAATTGAATTCTTGATTCAGATTTTCAAGCCTTTGTATTTTTTTTTCTTTAATCACCCCAATTTGTTACCCTAGGACACCCTACAAGACGAGAATACCATGAATCCTATATCGAGATTTCTCGAATTAGAATTTAAATGTTTAGTTATTGAAACTTAAAACCCTTTGTCGAATCCTTAAATTTCCACATCTAAACTTGTAGGGCACATACCCTAAGGACACCTTAACCTGTGCATCATACATTAATTTAAGAAAAATAGGCATTCTTACAAATATCGTTCAGTTCTCTCATACAAGATCCCAATATTTGATTCTGCAAGTTTGAGTGGGATAAGTCTTGTTTCTAGGTTTAGAGCAGTCATTTTAACCTTGTAGGGATAAAAATCTAACCTACCAAAACACATTTATTTCCTTCAAAATATATGTCCTCTCAAATACGAATTACACTTTCTAATTGGGTTATATTTTGAAAGGTCAAAACATATCCGTTTGGGCTGATTTTGGTGCCATTTAAATGGTTATTCAGTTACCTTTCCAATGGGACCAAGATGTTGAAAATCCGACATGATTTGGGAAAGTTATCGCCAAAATACTGGCAGGATATCACTTTATTACAGGATTTAGTTATTTTAGAGTTTTATTTGTTTTGGAAGTCTAGTTGGAATGAGATTTGGAAGTATTGGCAAGTAAAGTCTATATGTATACTTGTAACTCACAATTTAAGGAATGATATTGATGAATAAAATATTGTCCTGCGTTATAGCTCTTAGCTAGTGTGTTCTTCCTTTATGAAGTTTAAAAACCATGAGTGGTTCACTTGGTGGATTCCTTGGGTTTATTCAAGTTTTGTGGAGTACAAGAATCCCTGTTTTGGATTTGAAAAAGCTTCAAATAAGGTCTTTATCTTCTTTTCTTTTTCTTTTTAAATTTAAAGTGTTATTTGATTATAAGATTAGTGTTCTTGCCTTCTTTCATTTGGGAGGCCCTTCCGGGGGCCATTTGTTGGGGTTTATGGAAGGAAAGAAACTCGAGAATTTTTTAAGATAAATCTAGGAGTTAGGAGGAATTGATTTTGTCCATCTATCATTCTCTTTTTTATTGGAGCTCGATTATGTTTGGGTTCATGGAAGGAGATTGGTATTCTTTATGGCGTGACGAGTTGTAATCTCTTTTTGTTGCTTGGTTTGTTTGTTTTCTTTTGTTTCTTTTGCTTCCTTTCATTCTCTTTCCTCTTCACCTTTTGAGTGAAGTGTTATGGTTTTGTTTTGTATGTTCAATAAAATAACTTCTTCACCGTTCAAAAAAAATATTAGTGTTCTTGATAAATTTTCTGGTTTCTTGAATTTCAAGATCCCAGTTTGAAATATTATATAGCTAGACTTGTTGGAATTACTTGAAACTTGGTAGACATATTCCTCATATATGTCAAAATCACCCTGTCATATTTCAAAATTTTCTGATGCACTGCCAGGTTTATTTTGGTAATTTTGGGATTCTTCAAAAAAAATTATAGAATTTCTCTTTTGGGCTTCTTTCTTTTCTTCTCTCCCTCTTTCCTTGTTTCAATTCTTCTAAACCCCTCTAATCAAGTTTCTTCTATTTTCATTAAATCTTGATTACTTAAAGTTCAATTCTTGGTTCTTTAATTTTATTCTTGTTTCTGCTACATCCCCCCTTCAGGTATTATTGAGATTCTTGGTTATCATTCTATGTCAACTTTGGTATCATCCCTATTGTCCTGCATCCATCCTTACCATCCATGTTGAGGCAGTGATATGCTTTTTCCCTTCTATGCTGATTGCCACTGCTTTTAGAGTGAAACAGCTCAGATCAGGTGGGTGCTGCTGCCAGCAGCAGGCCTGTTGGCAAAGTTGAAACACAAAACAACGAGACAGTCATTTCAATGTATGGATATTGAAATGAATATGTATATATATATACTCACACTTCAATGTATGTATATTGAATATGTATATATATACTTACATACAATTGATATTGATTTATAACTAATATTAATAATTGTTGGCTAGGAGATGCCTAGTTATTGACCGGTTGACGACTCACCTTAGCAGGTCAAAATGCCTAGGCATCAAAGCTGCCTTGAACTGATTGGTCACTAGAGCTCCAGTAAATGCTGAAGAAAGCTTAATGCATTGTCACATAGAAATGTAGGGTATATAAGGATAAAAATAGTGAAAATAGACCTCAAGGAGAGAACATTCGTGAGAGATGGGGAGAACAAGGGAAAACTTCAGAGAACATAGAAACTACATTTGACTCCATTGAATCTGCATTTGGTAATATCACATCAACTATGTAAATTATTAGTGTGTTTAGTTGACATAATGTTGAGTTTAATCTTTCTTATCAGATAATATGCATGAGTACTGATGGAACATCTGTTCAACAAATTATTTAGTAAATATGTGGACATTAACAAACTTCACCTTCTGAAATTCATGAATCTAGGAATTCTTTGATCAGAAAATGAGAAAGACGTAAAGGAGAATGGGATCTAGTTCTATAATTTATTGAATGTGAGAGTGGGATAAAACTACCAAGTCAGGAAGTCTTTCTGAATCTATCACCAAGCATTAAACTATGTTAACATTATGAAAAGTAAGACTCCAATGCTAGAGAAAATTCAAAAGGTACCATCATTGTCATCTTCCGTAGTGCAAAACATTTCATGTTTTAGGACTCGATCTTTTCTCCTAGAGGTTGTATCATGACGTACGTTTCAAGAACATCACGAGATATAATTTAGTCCATTGGGTCATTCTTCTTAGAAACAAAAATATAAAAAGGAAATGCAAGTGCCATTATCTGCTATTTTGATACTGATAAATATCATAGGCAAAACAAGGAAAGAAGCAAAAGAAGTGGGACACACCCTGTTTTTGATAAAACAAGGCGCACTACCTAGTGAAAAGACATCCCTATTAAAAAACATAAAGTAACTCCTAAGTGGTGATTTTATGATCTGTAATAGGGGTTCAGTGTCTTTTCTAGAGGTGTACCCTATTTATCAAAAACAAGGTGTTCCCAAAGTTTATATTTTCTATTTTACAAATACAGATTCATACCAACTGACATTCTTGGAGCAGACCAAAATTATCTGAGTGGATTACCGCATTTTGACAACACTTCGGCCTTTTCCTCTCCAGATGAAAGGCTTCTATGAATCTTTGGATGGGCGTATCTCAGCTCTTGAGAAATTCAAAAAAGTTGAGGCTCCTCAACATGTGGAAGCCACGGATTAGATGCCATGAGGATGTGCTTCTGATGGAGGTTTGGTCAGGCAGCACTCGAAATGTTTGATCTCATTATGTCAACTGTGTGTCGTATTTTTAAGAATAATCACAACTCAGCTATGTTGCATGTGACATGACTCAGTTACAAACCAAATAATGAATTTATGCATTTGTTTTTGGTAAGTTAATGGGCAATTATGTTACACACCCATTTGGTAAACCATAAAACATTCAAAGCTATTCTCAGAGTAGACTGGGTTTTCACTAATTTTCAGGGAACAGTGATTAGTCACTTGAAATTTCATCTAGTATCAGTATCTAGACCCCATTCTTCTCAAAAACACTAGCAAAGAAACTGATTAACGCCCTTATCAGTATGTATAATTAAGTCATACGTCAAAACGTCAGTTCCAGTTATTACTGGAATGCAGATGTGGATTCAAGAGAGTACATACAAGGAATAACTATGAATCATTTAAGCTTCATTACTCTTATGTATATGAGCACATTGGTTGAACATGTCTCAGATCCATTTCTGCGCTGCTGCATTATGATCATGAACACGAAGTTCAGTCCTATAATGTTTAGGGGCTAGTAAACTTTCATATTAAGAGCTTGTAATGGATACTGATACACGGTCCAATCCTCGTGTTGAGCTTGTGATGTAAGCAATACACTTTTTGGTTATATGCATCAGCATTGCCTCAGGTGCAGGGGATAGAAAAATTCAGTGTTGGAGGTTGGAATCCATTGGACTGTGTGATATGGTCGTAGTAGGTTGGTGAATGTGTTCCATTTTGTTTGGAGAACCTTTTACAACTAGTCCTATCTTCAGGATGCATCAAGGGAAGGCGAATATCTTACTGTTAAGAGATCTAATTGTCTATATTCATTGCCCTGACTCCAACTCAATTTGCCTAGTGTTTACTAGAGATCAAAGTGCGCAGTTCGATACCTGGTGGAGTTATGAAGGCACCTAGAAGTCCAGTTGATTTTGTTTAAGCACCCATGAACACCAATGCTTGAATCAAGAACCATGTTCACAAACCGATAATACCATTGGTTGCACATCTTAAAAACAAAGCCCACCCAGCACATGGTTGTGGTGGCACACTAGCACCGTTGTCACCTTAGCCAGATTGAGTATCATTCGTACTTGATTTTTTTTTTTCAACTTTCATTCTTATTAATTTCCTATTTAAATTGTAATTAGTATGAACCATCACTAATTGCGATAGAATTCACCAACATAGTGTAACCAAACCTTAAATTTGCAAATATGCTCATTTACAGTTATTTTACATATTAATCCTTCAATCAAGAAATATTTACATAAGCTACTAAGATTATATAATAAAGTTATTATCACTTCCCTAGCTTAAGTAAATCAATATTCATGATTCTTTTTAGCCATTTGGACTCTAAAAATAATAATTTAAAATATCTCAATAAAATAAGTATTACTTAGCTTACGTAAATAAAGGTATTACTTAAAAAACAAATTAATAAACTTGTAAATCAAATACCACTGACTAGATTTATTGAATCCATGCTGTCAAGAAATTATCTTAAATATAATCTCTCCTACTAAGAGTAGGGTAGTTCTTGGCCGGCATTTACATGTTTTACATCTATTCTATGCCACCTAACACGCTTATATATAGCCCTTGATAAGGCATTACTGGTTGGAGATATCAATGTTACAAAGATCATACACGAGATCGTATAGATCTCTCAGGTCTAAGAATAATTTCCTAGCTGTACAAGAACTGCTTTTATATTTGGATATAGTTATCACTCCAGTGTTCTTGATAGATCCCATTCAACACATGCAATGTTACATACACCCACATGTTTACTTTGGTCAATTACCCAAATAAGCTAATATTCACTATTCTACCGTGTAAGCCATTATATACTGAGTCATCACCCACAGTTAAGAACCCTTTAGGATATAAAAGGAAATTGAAAACCCATATAGTGATTTATTAATCACCAACATGGCCTTTCTACTACTTTAACTAACAAACCTTGTGCCAACATCTTATGGGACATTACTAAAATATATCCACACACACAATATATATATATATTAAAATTATAAAACTATATGAACGTAAAGATCCAGACAACTCATTCTCACAAACCCAGATACGAAGTCACACAGGTTTGCGAGCAATATTTTGTCGCCCAGCGAGGTTGTCCGTATTCAGACATACTCCAAATTTGGCAGAACAAAGATCTCTTTCGTAATTCCTCAACTCAAAACCGTTAAAGCATTCTGAATCCAGAGAACCCGAACGAAAAGTTCCTACAACTATCCTTACTCTGAAAGCAGGTAGATTGAAGGGCATTCAAGGGATAAAAGCGGTCTCCATGGTGTATCTATCTATGTTAAAAGGGTCCAAATGTATTCTAGTCACTTCTCCTTCAAACAAAGCCAAAAGAAATGTTGGAGCATGATCTCTCCATCCCGCAAAAATACATGTAATCAACAATCCTAAATTACACACCCACAAAAAAATTCTTGTTTTAAACCTAGCATATATGAAACGGAGAAACCTTTTTAAAATTCCAATGAGACTCTAATTTAGAACCGGCTACATTGACAGTCATATCAGAATGGCAAGGCACCTCTCAAACTTCTTATGCCAAATATTTGTGGGGGGTATTAAACAAAGTTTAGGTGACTGCAAGTTGTGCACTGCCAAGTCCCCATGTTCTGTTATTAAGCTATTTATCCAACGGCAAGACAGTGCCATCCTGCTAGTAAGGACGGTACCTTCGGCTACGGTTGCTATCACCACCACCACTTCCTCTTCCTTGAGAACCACTTGAGCCACTACTCCGATCATTCCTCCGAGGCGGTGGGGGTGGAGCCTGTGCACCAGGCTGCTGCCTGCAAAATTTGCACATACGAAACAAAATAAAAAATATGGGAGTGGTTCTAGGAATTTAACAGAATGGCCGAATAGAATGCAACTTACAGAACATAGCCAAGTCGACCATCTGGTAGAACCATTGGCACCATTTGCATTCCTGCAGGCATGGGCCCCCTCCCATATATCACTGGCTGCTCATGGTGACAGATCAATGAGATGCAGATTGACTGATGAGAAAACCATATGAAAGGAAACCAATAATAGACCATATCTAACCTACCTGCTGCAATCCACCAACAGCACCATATCCAGCCCCTAGAGCTCCATATGGATTTCCGACAAAACCATAACCAGGGTATACAGGGTAATTTGGAAAAATCCCCGGTCTATTCGAATAAGAGGTGTCAGATTTCTTGTCATTCTGAGGCTTAGCAAGGGAAACATCCAATACATGGCCTGTATATCAGATCAAAAGAAATTGAGGTCACTTAAAAAGTAGAGAGTTCTGTCCTTATCTTCCCAAACTCAAGAAAAGAACCAGGGGGCAAGTTGAAAAGCCAATACTAGTATACAGCCCCAGTGAAGATCTTTCTCATTTTTACATAATCCATATATATATATATATATACTCATTTTACAAGATCATCAGAACAGGAATGCTCTTAAAAGTCCAAAGAGAAAAAGTTGCTCTGCCTTATGGATGCCATAAACATGGCATGCATGCAACAAGGTTGGAACACACCATTCAACAGGTATCACCAGAAGATCCCCTAGGCTTAAAACCATCCTGATCCAATGATCATAATGCAATTTTTATTTTATTTTTTTTATCAGTAAAGAAAAGTTTATTAATTGGAAGAGAAAGCACAAGGAGTACAAGCCCTTCCACACTTAAATTATGCATACCATTTTCCTGACATTAAAAAGAATTCAAGATATTGAATTGTTTGCATGAGAAGATCAAGACATCTGCTAGCACAAATGGTTATACAGGACCATCCTATATTAGTTCCATGAGGTACCAACCTTGCCCACCTGACTTAGTGAACTCTTAAAATGACTGTAAGTTGCTTTTTTATTTGGTGCTGATGAAAAAGGCTCAATTTACATCTGTTAAATTATTTTTCAATCCAAAGACATTCTTGTAAATCTGAATCAACAGGATATTATAAATTTTTCATAAAGCCACCTTTCACTACCTTACATGATGAAAATAACCATCAATATGCTTGAGGTAACACCTTTGCAAATTTTTTATATTAATATTATAAAATTGGTAGTGTGTAGGGATTCATTACCAGAAATTTCATATTTTTCTGTTTCTTTAACAGCCTTCAATGCACTTGACCTCTCCGCAAAATGAATGAATCCAAACTCCCGCTTGCTCTGCCCAGCTTTAGCAGGAGGCAGAACAACTTTTGTGACTTCCCCATGGCATTGGAATAGTTCCTTCAATTGTTCAGCCGTAGTGTTGTCAGGCAAGTTTTTCACATAAAGAGCCTTCACCTGAGAAATTCCAACAGAAGTACACTCATAAGTTTAGTTCATCATGCACAAACTGCTTAAAAAAGAGACAGCCCCAAAGCATACTGTAGAAGACAAGAACAATTCATCACAAGTTCTATTATTTTTTCTTCCACAAGTTTTCACAGAGATACCTGGTTCTTACACCCCCCCCCCAACTACAAACTGATTTGCCATGGTCCATTTTGCAATATTGGTTCACCCACAAACCGGTTCGCATATTGTGACTGTAGCAGATCTTAACATTGAATTTTAGTCCAACTCTTTTGTTTGTTGTGTTGTGAACAGGAAGAGATTTTTACCAGGAAAAGGAAGGAAGAGAAAGAGAGAGGGGGGAGAGTTGTTACATACGAAAAAGAAAAGAACATAAGAATTTAGAGGAAAATAAGGGGAAAACTAACAATAACAAAAATAATTGAGAATATATATATATATATATATATATATATATAAAATACAAGAGAGAACAGTCAGCTTGATATTTAAAAAGCAAATAAAGTAAAATTAAAGCAGAGAGAAATTAAGAATTAGTTTGAATCCTTTCAAAATTCAGTCCAATCTAAACAACCTACCCTACCAAACCAGGATCACCCACAATATTGTGAGTGTGTACTATGTAATGCAAACCATAAACCATGTCACACCGAGTTCATATAAGATAGGATGTGGTGTTAAAACTTAGAAGAAAGTAAAATTGTACTGAGTCTCTTTAAAGTCTAAACAAAAGTAAATTAAGCCAATTACTACTGATTCACAATTTCCCCCATTTTAGAAAGTCTGAAATCAGCTTCATGAGAGTTTTTCTACACTATTTATAGCCCTTAGAAGGACAAATAAACCTCAAAACTTGCTAAATTTAAAATATATTTTCTTTCTTTTTTCCCCTCCTTATGCAGCATTCTTGTGGTATTTGGTCAAACAGGTGCCTAATTTAATCAAGGAGAGGACACGGTGGTTCTAAGTGGTCATTTAGGCAATTCAAGCATCCAGTGCACAATTGCACATAGTTATTAGCAAATTCGCATTAAGCCTATTTAATCTTGTCACATCATGATTTGAATCATTCATGAATGCATAGTTTTACTCACATATATTGTTATTTCTTTTTTAACTCTTTGTTGAAATATATTAAGTATATTAACTCTAACCTCTCCTATAACCTTAGGGTTTTAGGAGAGACAGTTAATTACTTTATTTAAGATGGTATCAGAGCACGGTTTTAGGTCGCGAGTTCAAATCCCCCCGTGGACACAAATATTCTCCCGGGCCTCATACCTAGTTCCCCTGTGTTAATTGTCCTGGAGTGTCCTTCCTAAAGGGGAGTGTTGAAATATAATAAGTGTATTAACCTATCCCTCTCCTACAACCTTAGTGTTTTAGGAGAGACGGTTTTAGGTCGTGAGTTCAAATCTCCCCGAGGACGCAATTATTCCCCCGGGCCCTCTATGCGCATGTATGCACATTCTATGGACTCGCACCTAGCTCCTCCCCGTTTATTGTCCAGGAGTGTCCCTCCCATAAACTCTAACCTCTCCTATAACCTTAGGGTTTTAGGAGAGATGGTTAATTTCTTTATTTAAGACTCTTGTGGAAAAACATAATTGATAGTTCACTTTCATAGTCAATTGTGAGTAATGATCTATTGATCTTTTCCATTAAATTAAGAATTTGACCTTTTTATGTAAGCTTTTACAGATAAATACTTATGTAGTTTATCTCATAGTTACCAGAGTGGGAAGTGAATAAATAACAAATGATGCTAAAAAATCCTCGAGAAATAAAGGAAAATTTCTAGATTGCACACATGTGCTAATTACTAGGCTCTCATAGAAGGCACCTAACTAGTCTTATTTTATTTTTCATTCTTCTTCTCTCCTCTCTCTCTCTCTCTCTCTCTCTCTCACACACACACACACACACACAATCAATTCCTGGATTGTCTCCCCAATTTTATTGTTTTAATTTTTGATGAATGGATTGTCTCCCCAATAAAAACTTACAATTAAATATTATTTCCTAATGGAAATTACATTTCCAATTTTTCCGGAAAACTTCTCCCAACAAATCACTTTTGCTTCCTAAATAAGTTTCCTTGGAAATGCATTTTCCATTCGATAAGTGGTTTCCCCATGATTATGATGTATCTCATGCAACTAAATGATTATAGTAAAGACAATTATATAATTTATTGTTGTCTCTATAATGAACGATATGTGACTTTGTAAACAATAAATATTTATTTCATATAACTAAAAGACTTGAAAATAAATAAAAACGACTTACAGATCAGATGGTTTGAAAATCAGAAACTTCAATTGATCAAGGCTAGTGTTTGACACTATGTCCTTATGACATATTTTGACCCTCGCAATGGTGCTTACGAACTTCTTGGAAGTCTACCTCCCAGGATACAATGATTGACTACACATAGAAGAAGCACTGTAATCTATGTGCCTAGTGAACCAAACTTGCGTTGTTCTCTCTTTTACAGAAACGATTATGCCTTAATTTTTCTATTTTTTGAATGCGAGGAATGAAATATATATAGACCATTCATGACTGTTCAAAATAGGCATGGGATTTCCAACTTATGATTGTTCAAATAGACACGAGAGCAAAAGGATGCAATGGAGTAGCCATATTTACGTCTGTTTCAAACAGACAAGAGGGTAAAATGGGCGATTAAATAGTCACATTTATGACAGTTTGGTTCGGAACAGTCACAAGGGTAAAAGGGTAAAATGCGCGAATAGCCACACCCACAGTTTAAACATTTGGGGAGAATAAATAATAGTAATAATAATAAATTATTGTATTTTTCTCATAGACCGCCCACGCCCAACCCAACCCTGCTTGGCCTGATTAGATGCAGTGCGCGCAAGTGTGTGTTTGGGCTTGATCCATGTTGGCTAGGTCTTCCCCCTTTCACAAAACTGTGGTGCCCCTTAGGGCGCAAGTTTA
>JAOXJP010271893.1:0-20107 GCA_025762735.1 Platanus orientalis | reverse complement strand
AGGTAAGGGTATAAGACAATTTGGTCCAACCCTAACCTGACCTGTTTATTAATCGTGTCAAAGCGGGTTGACCTGTTTTGACCTGAAACACGTTTAGGGTAAACCCTAACTAGCATATTTTCGTGTTGGGTCGTGTCGGATTCGCAGGTCGTGTCAAACATTGCCACCCGTACTTAAAGGTATCTGAAGTGTATTTGAAATCATTTCAGGGTTGAAGGCCAAGTTTTTGTAAGTGTAGGACAACAACCACTAATATTGAAGGGTCCGATCCTAAGACTCTTTAACTTTTGGGATTCTGTAGAAGAGAAATTTGAGAAAAATATTGAAAGTGAACTTATGTCTTTAAGTGCTGGGAGCCTTAATAAAATTTAGTTTCTTTAGCTTACTAGTATACTTCATGTCGGTCTCAAGGAAAAGTGTTAAAAAGAATTGAACAAATTCGAAGGAATATTGTATGGGAGCCTAGAAATTCTAAGAATGATCACCGAATAAACTAGAAAGATGTGTTTAAATTTAAAGAAGGATTGAGTATTGGGAGAATAATGAAGAAAATTTTGGATCTTTTTGATATATGGTTGTGGAAAGTCCTAAGGGAACCCACTAATTTATGAAATTCAGTAATCAGAAACAGATATAGAATATGTTCCAACATGTGGGACTTCTGTATTTCCAATCATGTAACCTTATCTAGTCCTTGGAAGTCCATAAAGTCACATCTTCTCCCCCCATAACCATTAATCAAATTATATGATGCGGGTTAGGAGGATTTTGGTGAGAAGAGTTTTTCCTTGGTACTAAGTTCATCTCCTCCCTCCATTCCTATTGGAAAAAAGAACCTATATAACTTGTGTTTTCTTCTTTCCTTTTGAAATGTCTTGGGACTTTTTGCTTGAAAAGGTCTTAAGTTGAAGGCCTAACCATCCTTTCCCTTATTGATTCTTTAAATTATTTATTTCTATGTCCTGATGATCTTGCCTGTAGGATGTGGTCTCTAGAAGCCCATGATCCATTTTCTTGTTCTTTATAGTTTTATAAAATCATCAAAATTGTGGTCCTTTGTCCCATGAGATCATATAGAGATCTTCAACCATTCTTTAAATTAGGGCTTTTGGTTGATAAGTTGCCCACAAAAAGGTAAAAACAAGGACATGCTTCAAAGGAGATGGAGGAGGAAGCCAAGACCCAAGAGATTAATGATCCGAAACCCTCTCTATTATTCGATTAAATGGTGAGGTGACGGAAATTTCCATATTACAACTTCGTGGGTTGCACCCACCAAGACAGACCAAATCGGTGATTTGGGTGATCCACCTTATTGACTAATATTAGGCGCGGTTCTAAATTTGTATCACCCATGCGTATTTCCATAATTCCCTTTGAAGCTGTTGTCAAATGACATATTAGAGTTTGGTAAGAAACATGGTTCTCTGTTAAGAAAATCAGAATAAAACCAAGATTGGGTTCTTCCATTCCCTTTAATACGAGATTTCATTTGACCCGTTTTCTTCTAGGTGAAGTTTCATCATTCAAAAGAAGAGGTGCAAGTTTTTCCTTTCCAGACAATTCTATCCCCTTTTAACTTGTGGAAGAAATTAAGAACTAGAAGGGAAATTCTTATTAGGATGGACAATGGAAGTCGTCTTGTGCCAATTTAGAGAACAATTCAACACTATAGACCCTGGTAGGACATCCTTCATTTGGATTCCATCACTAATTATTTTGTTTTGTTTTGTTTTTTTCTTGGTTGTTTGTTCCGAAAGGACTTGCTTAAACTTTACAAAGCACTCAAATCAAAGAAAAGATCTTGGTCACCACAATCAATGGCGCAAAAGAGCATCTCAAGGGCATTCTATATATCTCGATCTCCATGTAGGAGCAGATAAAATTATCTACGACTCTACATCTCTCTACAGTCCAAATGATCATATCACAGCCACAAGTGGTTGTGATTTGACTGAAATTTGATATTTAAATCTTGAGAGTGAAATCACAGCCACTTTTGTGGATAAGTGTTGGTGGGATTTTTGATTTTCCTTTCTCTATCCTAAGATGATCCTAAGATGGCAGGTTTGTAATTGCCTCAATTAAGAGGACTTCAACTCACCTTCGGAAAGAAATAGATACATATTAAATTAATAATTGTTATTTACAAGAAATTGCAGGATAATTGTTTTACTTGATTCAATCAGAGCTGTTATAGGTACGGTCTTCCTCGACAATTAGCAATTTGATCATAACTCAAACAGGTACAAACTACAACCTATTGACTACAGTTACTGAACTACGCTACAAACTCTAAGTTACTTCTACTCCTACTCCTCGATAAGATATATTTGACTGATTGGTTGAAGATCATTTCTTCGTTTGTTTGTATGCAATTTATATTATGTTGATCAGTTACGGAAATTTTCCTCCAATATGCTATTTTCTCTTCATGTCGCCTGCTCCCCTGGTGGCCATTAATCATGTTCAATGGTAGCTTCATCTGATTTTTCGATTTTGCTATTGGTAGTGAAGGTGAGGCCTATCATGTCCCTCTTTTCTCTTTCCTCGATTAGCCATCTCTCCATGTTTGGATGCACGTTTGCCATCTCAACGGTTGCAATGTGTGTTAATGATCTACCATGGTTTCCATCTTTCGTCTTTCTGCCTTTGGTACTCTACATGTTGCTTTGCAATCGACTACATTTGAAATTGGTGGAATCCACGTGTCACCATTTATTTGGTCATTTTCAAAATCAAGTAAACAAATGCCCTTCACACATTTCTAGTTTGAATCTTAACTAGACACGTGTTTCTCATTTCATTGAACGACCGGGGTTTGTCCCTATTCCTTAAAACCCTTTCCCTACTCGAAAGATGCTACCTTTATGATTTCAAATCTTCTTGTTGTCCTTTGCTTCTGTTCATCTTGTTGCTTGTGGATGAGACCATCGTTTCTATACATGGTTTGAGTAAAACAAACTTCTCCTATTGATGTCGATGAGGTAGAAGAAATTCCTTCAACTCCCTCCAATTCCAATTATGACCCTTTCGGTGCGGTAACACAACAAAATTCGATTGATGCTACCTGCAACTTGGGCGAGGAAAGTAAAGAAACAGGGGCCATTGTCATATTGCCTTTCATATCCATTTCTACTATTGATGATGGTTATTTTTCTTGTTCTGCTTCGAGTCACCTACCCATATTCGCATTTGGTCCAGCTTTTCTTATTGAAGCACACCCCTATATGCTGTATTACTTTTTTAATGATGAAATGGGATGGCTTCATTCCAGGAAGAAACTATTGGTTGGGGCCATTGGTCAAAACTGATATCCATTGGTTCCTGATACAAAGCTGAAAAAGATTGGCTAATGTGGGTATCAAGGACGAATAAAGCTCTAACAAATCAATGGGATAAGATAGGTATCATAAAAACTATCCTCGCTTCCCGTTATGACACCCCTTTTAATCAGTCAATCCTTGTGGCATTTCTAGTATTCTACTATGCTATTACTGATTGTTTTTAATCCCGAGGGATGACTATTAGTATTGTAGATCTAATCCACTTTCTTGAGCTCCATGCAAACGGGGAGACTATTCATCTGAACTTTGATGAGCGCATTGTTAATCAACTCGACTGCCTTGCAGATCCCTTGAGTCTTGCCTACACCACCTTCTTGGATCGCACGATGAGAGATTTAGGCATTGCGGTAAAATTTCAGGAAGAATGTGATTTCTATCTTTATTGGATTTGTAAGTTTCTTCTCTACAATTCTTCAAAGTGTATCATCATTAGTTATCTCCCTATTGCTACCGCTTTAGCCAATGGAAAGAGACTAGCTTTAACTAGTGTAGTAAACGAAGCGAATTTGAAGTGCATGTAGACACATCTGCATTTTGATTCGTTTAAGATATGCTTCCATCAGAATTTGCATCCAAAATTCGATGGATGTTTGAAGAAGGCATCTGTATTCATTGAATGCAAATTTAAATATCCAGCTTAATTGTTAAAAAAAAATTAATGTCAACTATCGATCGAACTTGTTGTTTGAAAAGCCCTTATAAGAAATTAGTATTTCAAAAATTTGATTAGGGAAAAACCATTTCCCTATTCCCTTTTTGAAGAAACAAGCCCTATGAAGAGGATGAAGAAGAAGAAGTGAGAAGAAAGAAAAGGTAAAACATATACGTATCCTTGCCCACGCCAGAGGATTCATCACCATTGCTGGATGCCTTTGTCGATGAGATGTTAGTTTACACATAGCTTTTCCTAAATTGAAGATTTAAAATGTTGTGAGAATTTTGGATGCCCTAGTAGGTGACGATGCATCACTAGAAGCATCGTTTTCAACCACGACTTCTCATTACCAAAACTAAAGATCCATTTTATCAATAAGAAAACTTAGAAGAAAAAGAAACAAAAAATCATGACAACAATTTCTGCATCTAAATTTATCACTACCAACGTCGGTGTCTTTGACTCCTACAAACACTCTTCAATTTAACATTTTTTCCCATTCCATTTCATGAAATCCCTTACGTGTCCTAAACCCTTGTCCCCTTTAGAGGAAAAACCAAGGTTTTCTAAAAATCTTTTAAAACAAAGCTCTCCGTAACAAAAGAAGAATGGCTTACGAAGCTTTCAGGGAGGAAGAAACCTCTATATTCTCATAGTTTCCCCTGCATAGAGGCTTGGTTAAAGAAGTTAGGGTTTTATCATAGTAGAGAAGATTGACCCGTCTGGTTTATTGAAAAGCCCAATTGGCAAGCTCAGCTATCTCTTGACGTCACCGACCTCTACATAAGGTTTGTGGAAGTAATCATATTTTGATCTTTTTTTACAATAAGTGCCTACTTCTTAAACCATTATTTACCATGATAAACATACGAGTATATATATATATATATATATATAATTTACTCGGATGCAAACATTAAGTCAGAGTGGATGTATACACATCCACGTTCGGTTCATTTATAATTGAACATTTATTAAATAAATCAAATATTTAAATGAATCATATATAGATGCATCTATATTCTCCTTAATCGAATCGAATGCAAACTGAATATGGATGCTTAGGTAAATAGTTGATAGCCTTAGCTTTAGCCCTTTTCGTGTTGGCTATCCTTTATCGTTGTTTGTTTCTTTGACTTGAGAATGTTTTTCCGCTTTAGTTAACGGTCCCTTATGGCTTCTCCAAATTTGGATTTATGCCTATTTTACTTTGGCTCATTCTCCTCATAATTATCAATCTCTATTACCTTTGCTTTATGCCTAGTTTTGGCTCGATTAGTACCATAAAAGACCCCAAAAGGATTAGGCTACCCCACTAATTCTTGACTTTCTCTGAATTTTTTTTTAGTTCTAATGAGTATCAATTGTGGGTTTCCACCGTTAGTCGGTCCAATGTACAAGCTTGCTAGACTTAGGGAAGTTATGATGGTTCGAGATTTGGTTGTGGTTGGAGCAAAGACTTCTGAGATAGAAGCCTATTGTCCCAACTTAGTAGCATGTCAATTTGAAATGGTCCAGTTGATTCTTGTACCTCTAATATGGACTTATAACTCTCCTTAGCACTCTTGAGATGCTTTTCAGAAAAGTGACCTTGTTAATCTAGCTAAGAGCACTCGCAAAAAAGATCAACAAGTTGCCTTTTGTGCCTTCCGGGAAGATCCTTTGTCCTTGAATTTTTACCAGACCTGATGGTTAACCTTATTTAGTCCACCACATATATGTTGAAGTCGATTCTAAGTAGGATATGCCCTATCTTTGAACTCATACCAGTAGGTAGGGTGTAGTCTTAAACAATTTTCCATTGGCTTATTATGTCTCTCATATTGTTAATTGATCCACACTTTTATGTAGATGCCGCCAATCGATTCTTGGTGGATCCCATCATTTAAGCTACTGCCTAATAAACCCCTCTATTACCTCCTCTTGATAAACCTGTTGGAGGCTAATTGCTAAAAGTGGTGCTAGAAAGAAAACACAAGACAAATGAGCGGGATGGAGAAGGGCCCGAACCACTTATTTCGATGCTTCATTAAATGGAAGACCATCAGCAAACAACTATTACTGCAATCAAGATTGAAACTAAAGAACAAGGTTCTTCTAGGAAACAAAAAGCTGGTGCACTGATGGTAGAACTGCAACGCCTTAAAGAGTTGGAAGAAGAGAATTTGAAATCACAAAAGAACCTTGAATTACTGAGGGAAGAAGAAAAGAAACAAAATAAGAGTACAAAAAATAAATTAAAAGAGAAACTTCCAGACACTGTTCTGGAAGCTAAGGGGAAGTTAATTCCAAGAGAGGAGAAAAAAATGAGAAACAAAGACAACAACACACTGTCAGTCAGAAAGACTAAAAGAAATAGCAGAGCCTGAGTTGAAGAGAAAGCTTGAGAAGAAAAAGAAGTAAAGAACTGAAGAAGAAGAGAAAGGAAAGAATATGATAAAGAAGAAAAAATGAATCAATAAGAGGTCTTCTAAAAAGATAAGCAGGAAGACTGAAGAAGGCTTTAAGAGGCAAATCAAAACAGAATCTAGGAAATGAGGGAAAAACAGAAAGAACATTGAGGAGGCAAGGACAAAAGAAGTAAAAAAGGTAATCGAGGAGGAAATGGGGAAAAAGAAAAAAATTGAAGTGCAAAGAGAGGTACATTCAAATGGTGGATAAAGAGCACAAATGCAAAGAAAAGGAAGTCAACCCCTTTCTCACAATAGAGTCCCTCTTCGATGCAAAGGAAACAAAGTAAGGTGAGGTCGACTTGCTCGGTGCACATCCACTCAAGTAGGCTAAAATGTATTTTCCTGTAAATATTCCTTCTTCAATTCTTTGTAACTAGGGTGAAGAAGAAGAAAAACCAGAAATTAAGGGAAATGATGAATAGCATTCATTGAATGTTGATACAGACATAACGAAGGAGGCCGAATTACCAAAAAACCACAACTCAGTCATTGTCTCCATTGATAGTTAGAAAGAAGCTCTATAGCCTATGTCTATAAGACTCTTCCATTATTTAAATCCCTATATTTACTTTTGCATATCTAACACCCTTGGTTGTGCTTAGGGTATTCTTGAAGCATCCCTAATTCCTTCTTCATCAGAGCCAAGAGATCCTCATGAGCTTCTTTCCTAGGCCTGGCTTATGCAATCTTTTTTGAGCATTCGAGTGAAATTGGATTCTCCTGTATCCAAAGCGGCTTCAGAATCTTCTCCAACTCAATTTGTATAAGCATGCACTAACCTGAAAACCTTGTTTGAGAAGGGTGTTGATGATGTACTTCTAGATCTTCTTCTTAGTACATCTTTTTCCTCCTTGATAGAGATTTCTCTTCAAGACAGAACCCATCTGACGAGAAACCAACAACTATCCCTCAGGTTGTTGTGGTGTCATCTCCTTGAGGTTGTGAAGCAACTCGAGTTATGGCAAAAAAAGGAGCAAGAGGCTAAGATGTTATAGAAGGAAGTCGATCAGCTGAGCCATACTCATGATCAACTAAAACACTAAGTATACACCCTGTCAAATGACCTAGACTCTCAATTGTGCAAGGCACAAGCCTTGGAAACAAAGTTTTGTGTTGTCTGGTCAAGGATCTCGACTGCCCAGCACGAGTTAGAACAATCGCATGCTCGATAGGTAGACATACATGCTGAGCTCGAGAAACTTCCTAATACCAAAGAGATTTTGTAGCAATGTCAAGAGGAGAACACTTCCTATGTGCTCGTAGTTACAAATTGGTGGGCCATGCTCCCATCTATTCTTGACTTTTAATTCTTCTAATTCCACTAGTAATCATTGAGCTTGACTTGATTTTATTGTGACTAATTAAACACTGTTTATCTCTTGTTATTTTTTTTTGCAACTAGTTACACTAGTATCAACACACATTAGTCATTAGGAATGCTAGGCTCACCTTAAATTGTGATAGTGACTTGCCACTTCTAACTTGAATATCACTACCCAATACTCAAATTTTCTCTTCCATTCAGGTGAGAGACATCTCAAGATTGTGTGTGATCACGTGTCGCTATTGCTATGTCCTTTCCAATCGTGGACCTAATCCATGTTTGCACCATATTAGTTACATCATTAGCGTGGAAGGACTTAAACTTAAAATCCCTTTTAGGATAATTGTCATGTATCTTACTTGGTTAACAAAGGAGGCAATGAATTTTTGACAACTCAGTCATTTCAACTGTAACATCCATTGCATTGAGCCAAACAATGTCTCTTCATTATCCTCTATCTGTTTTCTTTTAATGGTCAGGATTTAAGGAGACAAATAGTCTTTCGAGAAAGTAATGCCACGTCTAGTCATTTCCAAGACCAGGCGCTTTGTTATCTTGAGATGAGGCCTTTATTCTTTTTGCAACTGCAAGCCTTTCATGGGTTATACATACCTCAGTCTCTTTTCATTTTGGGCTGAACTCAATGAGTACTCCATCGGTTCACCTTGGGTGTATTTTGTCTTCTCACGATTTCTTATTCACTATTTGTTCCCCTTGTTTGACATTATGGTAGCACAAGGATGGTTCCAAACCTTGTTAATCGAGTTTTCTTTCTTTCACAACTTCTGTCAAGGAGCCATGCTTTCGTTCTCATAAAGGAATGATCCACCTTTTTTACATGTCATGTTCCTTGTCATGCCTCTGCCAAGATCTGGCATGACATTTCCTCCTAAATTTGCTTGTGGCCTAAGGCTCTTTGCCTCCCAGGCTTGCCTACATGGAGGAAAGAGTTCCAATCTCAAATCTTTGTCCAACATCTGGTGATGGAGTAGTCCAACACTTTTGTAAGTACTTTTCTCTTAAGGCATTGATCGCCTATGAGTTCATGTTGTATTTTCCATCAAGTTGAGACCTTCTTACCTAGTTCTTTCTTCTGCATGGATTCAACCAAGGGTTCCATGGTATTGTTGGTTGGATGCACCCCTTTGATGGGTTCGAGGTATATTTGTTAGTCATTGTTTTAGCAATAATTTTCTGGCTTGAGTCTGATATGGTTCCTCGATGGGCATTCTACCGAGGTGGTGATGAATTGAATTGAAATCTTATACCTGGAGTGCTTCATCATTGTAATAACACTCACCAATGGGTTCGATAGATGGCTTTTCATAGAAATACTTTTATTAGCTTTATCAATGATATGCATTTGTTGAAGTGTTTGACAGATGGCTGTATTTTCAATGTTGTATTTATTCTGGCACAAGTGAAATTTTGAATTTTTGAATAAACATACTATTTTAATTTTGACCATTTGTTGGTTTTTAACCAATTGTTGGCTCAATATATCATATGTAAGAATATTGTATTCCACATGGATAGTTTGTACATTTTCAATTACTTTCCATTAATTACCCTTATGTGTTCACCGCCATTAACATACATCAATCGATATGCATTTCCACTAAGGACATTGCTAACCAAATATGACCCTTCCCAACTTGGGGACCATGACTATATTTTTGGAACCTAGTGGTAAGATTACTTTCCAACCTAAGTCGCCTTTGACAAACTCCTTAGGTTTTACTTTTTTATTGTAAGCTCTTGCTACTTTTTGTTTTTGTAACAAAATCGAGTTCAAGGTTGTTACTTGTACTTCGTTGATATCATCTAGTTCTGCCATCATAGCTGAATGATAATCAATGTGACTTAATTCATTTTGTTGGGCCACTCGAAGTGACTCCATAGTGATTTCCATAGGCAGAATTACTTCATACCCATAGGTTAGGGAAAAAGGGGTTGTCACTATATTAAGCTTTTTCAACATTTGATAGGCATAGACTACCTTAGACAATAATTAATCCTAGTTTAAGGCATTATTCTTGATCACCTTTCGAAGATTATTCTTGATAATTTTGTTTGTCAGTTCTGCTTGGCCATTAGCTTAGGTGTAAGGTGGAAATGTTTGACATGACCTGTGAACCCGATACGAACCCAACACCAAATAAACGGGTTAGAGTTGATTGTAAATGTGTTTTGGGTCAAAGCGGGTTAGCTTGCTTTGACACGATTAATAAATGGTTCAGGTTTAGGTTGACCCATATAGCCATATTCCCTTAAATTGACACGACAAGAATCTGTCCTGTCAACATGATTTACCACATAACCCACGAACCCGACATGAAATAAGTAGGTTAGGGTTAATTGTAAACATGTTTTGGGTCAAAACAGATTGACCCGCTTTGACACAATTAATAAATGGGCTGGGTTCGGGTTGAGCCATATATTCGTATACCCTTATCTCGACATGACACGAACCTGACCCACCAACATGAATTGCCACCCCTATTTGGGTGTACTAGGGTGTCGAGTTTAATATCTTGAATTTGTTATCCTATGTAAAGGCTTGAACTCAAGATCCATTGAATGGTGTCCCTTTCTATACTATAATGAATGACGAATGACATATCGATGAATAGTCATTTTTTTAATGAATTAGATCACATCTCTCTCAGGGACTTCTCAATATGGTTTAGCTTCCACCCAATTTGTCAAGTAATCGGTTGCTACTAACACAAAGCAGTTTCTGCGAATCAAGGTTGGCCTAACTTTTTCTATCATTTCAATGGTCCAACCACTAAATGGCTAAGGTTTCACTATAAAATGCATCTTAACAGCAGGGATGTGAGGTATTGGCCTATGTCTTTGGCATGCCTCACATCCTTATTTGTATCGAATGCATTCTAGTAAGGTTGATGGTCAAAAGTAATCATATCTACAGATCAACCATCTCATCTTGATGCCTGACTGGAGTGTTCCACAGACTTCTTCATGTACTTTAGTCATCACTTGTTTTGCCTCATCTAACCCTATGCATTTAAGCAATAGACCATATGCTCCTCTTTTGACTAATTCTACCTGACCATTGAGCAAGACATACTTCTTTGCTTTAAGCTTGATGGTATTGTTAGTAGTCTGGCTTGGATCCTTCAAATACTGGATTATGGGATACCTTTAGTCAATAGGGTCCAAATCAATATGCATAACCTCATGGGAAAATTGCTTGTTGAGCACTTCTGGGACATGCCTTGAATAAAGCCTAATCTTATTGCTGATTATTTCATTCATACTTTTATACCCTGAGGCTAATTGTTCCACATCGTTGGCTTCTCCATTCATTTCTCAAGGGACATGCTTGATGTTAACTTCATCAAATTCTTTCAACAATTGAATCGTGATAGCCAGGTATGGAGCCAATGAAGGACTAGTACACTTTTACTCTCCAGTCACTCAGTAGACTATCAACGATGAGTCTCCATATATCTTGATAGTTGATACCTCTAGTTCTTTTAACATCTCGATCCCTTGAATTAGAGTTTCGTACTTAACTTGGTTGTTGGAGTAGTCACCCTTAAGCTCGAAAGCTAACTCAGTTGTCATCCCTTAAGGGGATTGAATCATAACTTCTGCCTCTACGCTCTGGCAAGTTTGAGATCCATCAAAGTGCAACTTCCATGGAGTAAGACTAACATTTTTTGTTTCTACGTTAGTGACTATGTCATGGCATGGATGGATGATCTTCCAGAAAGTCTACCAGGACTTCTTCTTTAACATTCTTTTATGACACATATATGAGGTTGAACTTGATGGGTGCCATGCTCCATTTTCCATTTTTCCTTGAAGAATGGGTCATGATAACATATATGTTATCACGTCAGTTTATGCGATGACATATATCACATGGGAAAGTAAATAATGCCTTAATTTAACTATAATAAAGTATAATGGAAAACAAAGTTTTTCCATTGAGCTGTAATTACATTCAGGTTTTGTAATAACCTACTTAATTAAAATACAACTTGTTCATGACCCTCTTTATTGTCTTGAGCTAGCAAGATGGCTATCGAATCCGCTATAGTAGATATGTAAAGCTTTAGGGGCTTTCCATTATTTGGTGGAGTTAAAACCTGAGGTCTCGATAGATACTCTTTCATCTTTTCAAAGGCCTTTTAGTGATCTTCATTCCACTTAAATTATTCGTTGGACTTAAATCGAAGCAAGGGTGAGAAGGCCTTTGTCTTTCCTGTAACATTATAGATAAACCTTTGTAAAAAGTTTACTTATCCCAAGAATCTTTTCAATTCTTTCTTAGTCGAAGGTGGCTTAGCCTGAATGATGGCATTAACCTTATTTTGATCTATCTTGATGCCTCGATTATGTGATAGGAAACCACGAAATTTTTTTGCAGCAACTTCAAAAGAACATTTTAAAGGATTCATCTTTAATTGGTACTTCCTCATTCTAATAATTCATTTATCAAAGTCCAACATATGGCTCTCAAAATCATGAGACTTTACTATCACGTCATTGATGTATATTTCCATGAACAATCATGTCATGAAAAATCAAGTTCATGGCTTCCTGGTACGTAGCACCAACATTTTAAAGCCCAAATGGCATAACTACCCAGTCGAATGCCCCAATAGAACCTGGGCATCCGAATTCTATTTTATGGACATCCTAATAGAAAATAGATATCTAGTTGTAGATAGAATGTTTATCCATGAAAGATAGTATCCTATGTCCTACTGTCCAATCGACTAGCAAGTTAGCTATAGGCATAGGGTATTCATCTTTGGGAGTAACCGTGTTTAAATTCCTGAAATCAATGCAAAATCGTAGCTTACCACTCTTTTTGAGGACATAAACTACATTCAAAATCCACCTCACATACCAAGAAGGCTTGATGACTCTAGCATTTAGTAGCCTCTTTATTTCCTCTTTAATCTTTAGAGTGACTTCGACTATCATCTTTTGTGGAGGCTGTTGGAAGGGGAAACACCCTTTCTTAATGGGAAGTTGATGTTCCACTAGTCGCCTCTCCAAGCAGGACAACTCTAAATACTTCCACGCAAAGCAGTCTTTATATTGAATGAGAAACGTCTTCATTTTTTTCAAACTATTATGGCTATAGTGAGCCACTGATATAAGTTACCCTTGGCCACTCGTTGGTACCAAGATTCACCTCTTGTAAAGGATCTTGCACTTTAGCCTTTAGGCCATCATGCTTGGCTGGTGATATTCCCAATTCTTTTTAACCAATTGCTTCTAGTTTAGGGGAATTTTAAGTGGTAGCACACTTTGCAAAATACATTTCAACTTTTTTTTTTTTTCTGTCAGGTATCCCAACAATCTTTTCACGGCCATTCAGATGACCTCTTCATGCTCTAGGGATGAGCAATTACTCATCATCTGGATTGTTCTTGAGTGGGCACCCTTCTGATGGCCTGTATAGGAGGCAGGACTTAACTAGCTGCTTGCACATTTCTTTGAATCCCTTAATGAGTGGGGGCTCATCTTTGAGCACCGACACTTTTGTAGGTTTCCCATCTTGGTTTCTTCCCAACAATTTTACAGTTCCAATGTTGTCATAATACAACTGGGCCTCAATGTTGTTAGTAGAAGCCATAAATGGATTTTCATCTGCATATAAAAACTACCACCTTTCTACCAACCTTTAACTCAACGACGTTGTGTCCACCAGATTGTTAACCATCTTTGACAGTTTCTTGATCATGGAGCAAGGAAAGATGTTCACAACAGCCCTATAGTCTACCAACACTCAATTTACATGTTTGCCTTCCATATAAACATTTATATATAACGGTTTTAAGTGTTGTGTCATATTCTTAGAGGGTTTATCGAAAGTGATCTTACCTAATTCCTATTTGATTTTGCTACAATCCTCTGACTCATGCTCATCACTTTCCTCAAGCTCGATAGCTACTGGGTTTTCTTCTGACGGATCTACAACATTTTTTTCTACTTCTCGAGTCTGATTGCTTTGGGCTTTGGACTTAGCTGGAAACACTAGGACCACATTGCAGTCCACCATTTTCTCTTGCATGCCTCTGAACCTCATGGGGGTTATCCCCATATCAGAGTCTTGTGTCTAGGATGGTGTAAGTGTGTCTTTGGTTAAGGATTCAGAAGGGGTGAACGACTCAAGAAAGATCCTTCATCAGCACACAACCTCTTGAGATTAAAGTCACCGTTGCCCATGGCTAAAGTCTTGTCATCGATTCAAGATTCTGGAGCCTTTGTTTGTGCTTCTAGATCTCGAGGAACCTCAGTCTTGTGTGGTGGCTTCACATCGACCTTCATATTGCTTGTTTCTATGTGGGCTGTTTTACGATTCCTCAGCTTCCTCTTTATCCTACCAATTAGGAATTGGACCACCCTTGGATCTTGATTTTCGTTTACATGTAGTGTAGGGAAGTTCCCTATCTCGAGACTCTAATGACCCTGTGCTACCTTGTCTAGCTCAAAAAGCCTTTTTCCTTCCTTGTCAAACCTTTTGAATGGCCTTGATTCTCCTTGGGAGTCATCGACTTCATTAGACTTCACACTGAGATTCTGTCCATAGGACTTGTGTATTTGCTTTTTCTGGTGGAGAGCTTATTGTCATAAACCTTTGTTTTTGGGTCCTAGTCATGTTTGGGAAATTAGGGTTGTAGCCATACTCAAAAGTTGGCCTTTTCCTCACCTGAGACTTTTGTACAGGTGAAGTGAGTGTAACCCACCTTTTAGGCTCGACTCTGGGTGGCTTGACCATTCAAGGTTTCCTATTTGCCTCATGGACTGGGTCTTTCTGGTGTGGCAGTGGCAACCATAGCTTGTGTACATATTCACCCTTGTCTTTAGCCCATTTATTAGGACGAAGGTCAGACATAGACATTATCGACCTGACCTCCCTTCGTGGGCCATTAGTTGAAACATGGCCTTGGCGTTGGCTCCTTTCGATTCGTGCTTGCGTTTTGACATGTTGCTGCTTTTTTTGCTCTTGGGATTTTGCTTTGGTTTCCCTTTCGATCTGCCAAGCTGCCATGCACTTGGACATGATAAGACCACACCAGTTATACAACCAGAAGTCCTCGTGCTCCTACCCATCTTCTTCCACCTTGGGGACTGGTTGACGTAAAATCTCTTGCATGCAGCTACTTTGGCTTCTTGTTCAACAAGTGGGTCAAGCCAAACTTTCTTAGGACGTGCACCCTACTCCGATTATTTTTCTATATCTCTTCTTTTGAGCTGTTGAGTAATTCTTTGCGAGCTAGCTTGACTGACCTCTTATGTTGAGGTTTTATGTGCCTATCATACAAGTTCTTGATGTTAGCAGAGGCATTCCTTGGATGATCCGCCCTTGGTTGTTCCCAGATCAAAGGTGTTAATTAGACTGTGACCACATAGACATCAACCAAGTTTAGAAATGGGTTGGTATCAACTTCAATTGCTTTAGTCCATTAGGGAAACTTAACAATTTTCTTGTTGATCATTTCCTGAATGACATTTCTAAACACAACACACCTATTAGTAGAATGAGTGTAGGAATTATGCCACATAACTCCTCGAAGGAAGAGATTCGGTGCTTGCTGATCAATTTAATATGCTTGGCCTCAACTAATAGATCAAAGATCTGACCCGCTCGAATTAAGTCAAAAGAGTAATTTTTAACAACTGATGTTAGCCTGTTAGACTCTTGATCCTGAACAATCTTTCTTGCCAGAGCCTTACACGTATATGGTTTTTGGCTAACAAACTCAGCCAGGTTAATTTCATAATTGAGGTCTTGATAATAGGTCCCATATGAAGCATTCCTTCTTTGGTTTTCCTTTCTAAGAATACTTAAATTTTTTCCTAAATTTGAAGTCGAGACCTTCTTGAGCAAATCTTATAAACTCAATCTCAATTAGACCACTTAGGTAGCAAGACTTAGCTCGTTTGAATCTCATAATGAATTATTCAACTATTTCTCCTACTTGTTGCTTTGACTTGGATAAATTAGCCATTAAGACTCTAAGATTAGCTTGGACAAAGTGAGTTTGAAACTCATCATCTATATTTGCCTAAGTGTGAACGAAATTGGGGGGTAAGTGTTCCATGAGAAGGCCTATCCCATCAGTGAGTTAGGAATAATCCTAAGCTTGTAGTAACCATAGTTTGATAATTCTCCACACTAGATGGTGAATTGGCTGACGTGTTCCATACTGGTTTTGCTATCTTCACCAAAGAAAGTGGAGAAGTCAGGGATTTCTATCCCCTGGGAAACTCATGATCCCTGTCAATCTGTTCAGGGTATGGCTTCTTTTAAGTAGGCCTTGTGGTTCTCCAAAACCCTATCCCATAAATTTGCTTGAGAAAATTACGAGCTAGTCTTGAGGTGGTAAGTTTAGACCATATGCCCGGTAACCATACTGCTGGCGTGGGCCTTGACATGGTTGATGGTAAGGGTTGCATTGGCATTATTGTGGGCCAAGACCATACTAGTTTGGCTATGGCCCAAAACTATAGTTATCATTTGGATTATACTGGTCATAAGGGTAATTCAGGTTTTCCTAGGCTCAATAGCCTTGAGGTGGGTTCCCATTACCCTAGGGGTAGTTGTTCTCCATCCGAGCCCCAGATGGTGTCTCATTCGTGAAAGTCTATCCCTCTGGCCTCAGAGGTGGTGGCTGACTTGCCATTAGGACCAGTTTGGGGTTGACCTCGAGTTCCCTGAGGGATCCCCCTATGGCTTGTTGGGCTTTGGTGGTTTTCCCTATTAGGTTGTTTTGAAGGGGTTTCGATTCGCTGACCTTTAGGGTTGCTAACAGGTCGTTCATGTTCTTCGAGTCCACTTGAGGTACTAGGGGATATTAGAAGGATATCCTCCCTCAAATATCCCCTAGTTTGGGACTCATGGTTCCTTTCTTGTCTTAGAGCGTCTACCATCGGCTATAACTCTACCACCATGATGTGTGCTATGCTACCAGACAATGCTTGGAAGCCTTTATCAATCTTTTTAGCTAAAATATCGAGTTTGACACTGAGTCCTCGAGACATCCCTTGTTCAACATCTCGTTGAGAACGGAAGCCTCGCCACCATTGATAGCCTTACGATTTTTATCTTCTGAGCAGGCATCTCCCCTTGTGATCACAAATTTTGTTGGTGGGATTTTTTATTTTCTTTCCTCTATCCTAATCAAAAAGGTTCGTAAGTGCCTCAATTAAGAGGACCTGAACTTGCCTTCAGAAAGAAATAGATGAAAATCAAATTAATAACTTGAACTTACAAGAAATTGCAAGATAACTGTCTTACTTGATTCGATTAGAGTTGTTTATTCTTCTCAGGTAAGTTGTTCCTTAACAATAAGCAATTTGATTATAACTTGGACAATTACAGATTACAAGCTATCGATTATAGCTACTGAACTACATTACAAACACTAAGTTACTTCGACTCCTACTTCTAGATAAGGTAGATTTGATTGATTGGTTGAGGATTATTTCTTCGTCTGTTCGTGTGCAGTTTATGTCCCATCGATCAGTTACGACAGTTTTCCTCCAATCTGCTATTTTCTCTTCACATTGCCTGCTCCACCAGTGGCCATTAATCACATCCAATGGTATTCCTCCGGTTTTTCGATCATGTTGTTGCCAATAAAGTTGAGGCCTATCGTACCCCTCTTTTCTCATTCCTTGACAAACCATTTTCCTAGGTTTGGATGCGTGTTCTCCATCATAGCGGTCGAAACATGTGTCAATGATCTACCATGCATGGTTTTCACCTTTCGTCTTCCCGCTTTTGGTACTCTATGTGTAGCTTCAAGATCAACTGCTTTCGAAATTGGTAGGATCCACACATGGCCATTTCTTTGGTCATTTTTAAAACCGGGTAAACAAAAAGATAGGCCCATTTGGACTATATAGTATACAATGATTTCAAGCTGTAGACAATATCATCTCTTCTAGGAGAGTCAGACAGTATCACCTCTCTAGAAGAGATGCATGGGTTCAAAACTCATTCTACAACGTTAAGGTTGGCCACTCTTGGGGTGCAGGTCCACCTATAATGAAGTAGTGGCCTGAGTCGCTCTACCCCAAAAAAGGGGGCGGTGGTATTTGGTGTAACAAATGCACTACCATTATCTATGATTCATATCCAATGAGAGAGGGTGGATTGTATCCGCTCTTCTCTCCACCCTGTCAAGGGGTGGGCACATTGGTGCTGACAAGTGACTTTCACTTTTTTTTTGGGGGGGTGCATATCATTTGTTGGCGCTGATGTGCCGGTCCCCTAATAGGGAGAGGAGAGGAGCATTAATTAAGAGGAGTGGATACAATCCACCCTCCTCCTGAAACGCCCCCTTGTGCTATGTACCTGAGGCAAGACACAAGGGGTGGGGTCCATGCACTTTTTGAGGTGATGTGACATCCAAAAAGTACATGGGCCCCACCCCCTATGTATCTTGCCTCAAGGGCGTCGCACAAGGGGGGGGGAGCGTCTCATGGGATATGAGTCCCATTATCTACCTATGGAGGAGAGGGACAGTTACCCCCAAAAAGGTTTAGAGAGTGCTTTTCACCTTGTTAGGGTAGTGTTCCCCTGCGCTGGCAGATTTAATAGCACATGTCGTGACACAATAAGTGGCGGGATCTACATAAATCGTCAACTATAAATGTTGATCCTCAGTCGCCTCCTTGCGATCAAGTGCCATTTTAAATTTAGAGAATTCTCTCCGGTTCCAATCAGCATTTGACACGATACTTAGTAATGGATAATTGGCGAGATTTTGAATCATCTACAGTCTGAATGGACATTATCAATCCGTGCGTGACCTGTGACCTGATGAAGGGTGTTTAGTCAATACACATGGATCAAAGGAGGATATTATGATAAATGCACAATGAATAACTACTATGTATTTATCAATTCACCCTTGATCAGATGAGGGTGTTTGAGTAGAATACTCAGAGGAAGAATACCCCTATGTGTTTACCAAAATTCCTCTCTTACGTAACATATGGGAATGATTCAAAGTCCACCACAACATAGTACGTGATAGAAGCACTTTATCATATAACATACTTGATTTACGGGTACTTATCATATAATACATCTTTTGTTCTATGATTTATTGTTTTGAGTAGTGATGAGAAGGAACGAGTGTATGCGCTTTCAAGCTGCGAACGATTATATCAAAATTCAATGGGAATCATGCCTCTACAGGTCAGTGTTATATGGACGGGAACAACCAAAATTGGTATGACACTATGACCACACCAAGAGTTATAGTTCCATATCACCTTCCCATGTTTTTTAAGCACTCATAATTTGCCAATGCAGTTAAAATTCTGTAGGCACCCATTATGTGACATGTACCCAAAATGTTCCTCATTACTGCAACAAAGCATCCTATTATATGACAGACTTAGCAGTCAAGGAACACATTAAAATCCTCCATTCTAATTTCTAACAATGGATATTTTGAGGAAAATGATGTTGAATGAAATTAAGCTACGTTCTTTACCAAAAAAAAAAAAAAAAAAAAAATGTATAGGGTTAGAATTACAAAATACCCCAAAAATAGAAATTAGGGTTAAAACAGTAAAAAAAGAGTCATGATTTTTTTAGGGGTAGGATAAACCGGTAAAGTGATCAAATGAAAAAATAGATATACCCAAAAGAAGCATCAAATTCAAAAGAATACGTGGTAGCATATGGTGTGAGAACACACGAGACAAAAATTTGGGAACAGAACATTTGCTCCAATCTTCCTGCTACAAGAAATGTACATAATCGAAAACGCGTTCAGGAACTATATAATAAGAAACATTTACACGTAATTAAGCCAACTTCATAGGTCTTGGCCAATCCCGCGGTGCACCAGGTGGCAGTCAATTAATGACAATTCTTAGCATCTAGAATCTTGTTGTCCCCACAACAATGACTCATTTTCTAGCCAAAAGGCAGTTTCAAAGAAAAATCACCCTCGTGTCATCCGACCCTTCATTTGGAAGCTTTTGTCATTGAAAAGGTGTTTGATTGAAAATAAAATAAGGAAAATTTTGACAACGTTTCTTATAATGGTATAACTTCACCAAGAAGAATACGGGTCAAATGAAATCTCATTTCCAAGGGAGGGAAGGGAAGAAGCCGTTGATAGAAACAAGTCGGTTTCCTACCTAATTCTAATATGACTATTTAAGTCTAATGTTTAATTTCAAAAATCACCCCTAAAAAATTGATATCAATTCTTTCACTTTTGGAAGCCAATTGGTGAGATACTTTCTAGAAAGGGAAATGATCTGCAGCACCCATTTTTTTTGTCCTTCCGTATCCCCACACCACAGG
>JAOXJP010271882.1:0-20109 GCA_025762735.1 Platanus orientalis | reverse complement strand
GAGCAGGTGGATTACCATTCCTGGTCTCACTATAAGTGGAAGCCTCCAAAACCACAGAGTCAATACCACAAACACCTAACTCGCAGGGATTTGGTAGGTTTCAGCCTCCATACAATGGAACAAGGTGTTTAATGATGATTCTAATAATTGTGTCTTCCTAATCAAATGGGACAGCCTTCAAGTTCCAAGCTTTCCCAAACATAGCCATTTAATCACTACTGAGTTGCAATCAATTGACATATTTTGGTTCCAAAACCCACAAATAAAGGCAAAACAAACCATCCATCTAAATAACAAGCCAAAAACACTATTTCTACAATCAATCAGGTCAAACAAATGTTAAATAAAGCAAACATCCAATTCAACCAAAACCCCACCAAACCATTCACAGGAGGGAAAAAAAAAAGGAATCATGGCACAACAAACTAACAAGAAAAGAAACAACATTGAGCACTTAAAATAGAAGCAATGGTGAAATGAAACAAAGACACACTTGTGTTGACAAAAAAGTGGGTCCCAAGTAACAGCTGAACGGTTGACCCAATTGGCAATTTGATAGAAGCAACAACTCAGCAAGAACAGGGATGAGCTTTTTTCTCTAGTTGAAGAGTATTTTGCACCACAAAAGAAAACCCTTGCGTTGTAATTGAAAATTATTATTATTTTTATTCAAATCACATCAAGAAACAGAAACTCAAAGACCCTAATCGAAATAAGAGAGACCTCAAAATTAAAATTAAAGCAACTCCACAATTACCAGGTCTATCTAACCATTAAATTCTATTCTACTCTTTTCATATGCTTAGAGTCCTCTATATAGTCTAAACTGAGACACCCATTTCATTTCCTCTATCATCTTTGTCGTCAAAAGTTATTTCTTTATGCCGAAAGGGTTTTCAGATTGAGAATCACCCTCTCTTTTAATTAGAATTTCTGATTTGGGTTTTTGGTTTTAGGAGCTCAGTTATCTGATTCCTGAGTTTTTTTTGCAATAGATAGTTCTCTGTTACTGGGTATTCTTCCAGTTTAATTAGAAAATCATGGAGAATCAGTTTAGTTTCTCAGGCTCCAACAGAGAGAAAAAAAAAAGAGAGGAGAAGGAGGAGAAGAAGAAAAGATTGAACTTACCTGAATTTCAGCTGGTACCACAATTGCTGAGACTGAAATACCTTTGTCTTTTGCTCTTTCAACCGTCGTTCTGCTATCCAAACCCTTACAAACGATTCGTTTTTCTATTACGAACCTCTTAATCTCGTTTTTACCCAAGTTCTTGGATTTCTTAAGCCCGAAACGATCTCCCTCCTGAACACGATCAAGCGAACTGGTTGAGAAGGGTCATGGGGAGAAGAAACCCCTACAAGCAATATAGAGGGGGTGTTTTTCTGATTTTTTTTGGTGAAAATACCAATTTAACCTCAAATGAACCTCATTTCCAACACGTGAGTAATTGTGTACTTAGCGCCTTTTTGAGTTGGCGTGCAATTCGAAATTGCCGTGTAATCTCGGAATGCACTCTCTAGTGCAAGTTGCAATTGCATCAAACTGCAAGCTCAGCTCGTAAACTGCAATCGATATTGCATACCAAACGATCTTAATTGCATCCTAGATCGCGATTCACTTGTGGATTGCAATATGAGATTGCTTGCCAAATACAGCCTAAGATCGGAAATGAGACGAATCTCACTATTTGTTATTTGTTATTTTTGATTGCGTGTTATGATATCAGTATACCAAAAATAAAAAATAAAAAACCAACGCACACTTCGGACGACACGGTAACAAAGCCCCACAAACGCGAAGAAGTCTTCAGTCTCCGTTTTCCTTACAGAGAGTTCTATTTCTTCCCATTATTGCATACCACTGTTTTCGACTGTTCACCATTCTGTCCCCTTTTCAGCGATTCCGAGCTTGATTTACGCCATGAGAGATTTCTTCGATAGCTTCGTATCTCTGTAATCGTGCAGATACACGTGAAAGAGTTTGAAATTCCGCCATTCTTTCATGCTCTGAAGCCCTATGATTTGCATCTAGGCCTCGTGATTAATGACATCGACCTCGCTTGTATGAGTGCTGAACGCTTGGATTTCGTGAAAAATCAGGTTTTTTTTACTTCATCAGATCTGGATCTCTCGTTTTTACCTGCATTTCCATTAAAGCCTTTTTAGATCGAACGTTTTATTTTTCTTAGTTTACAGAAGAAAGCGTAGAATCGTGCAGTTTAGATTCGTTTTCTGTTTTGAAAACCTCCGATTTTCTATATTCTTGGCTGTTCTTTTCGTGCTGCGTGCTGTGAATAGAGAGAGAGAGAGAGAGAGCTTCTTCGTCCTTTGTTCATGCGTTTGGAAATCGGTTTCAGATCCGACGACTGAATATGTATTTTATTAATCTGGGGCGGATTATTTAGATTAGAGCTTCTGGTTATGGAGATAATGGTAGATGTTTACTGAATTGTCTAATTTCTGAAGACATTGAGAAAAATGGAAGATTCTAGTGGAAGCAGCCGTAAACTCGATTTGGACTGCTTGAACAATGGAAGCTCTGAAGAGTCCGATTTACAGAGCCATGAGCTGGAATCACCGGATTCTGGTACCCGTAGGAGCCTTGCTTCTGATCTACAGCTACCTTCGATGAATGCGTTGGAGATCTTGAGAGAAACTGTTAGAATCCTTCGGCACAACTCCTCGAGTTTCATGTTGATTGCAGCAGTGCTCATTTGCCCCGTGTCTGCTGCATTTCTCTCTAATGTCCTGGTTGACCAGTCCATCCTAAAGAGACTGACTACTAAGCTTTTGTTAGTCGCACGATCCAGTGGCATGCCGTTGAATCCTTTTATCAAACAGTTTTGTCAGCGTCTATCATCAATGGCCCTTTCTGTTGCTGTCTGCTTCCCTATGTATGTCACTTTTTTGCTATTATCCAAAGCTGCAATAGTGTACTCCGTATATTGCACTTACATCAGAAAGAAGTTCAATGCATCCAAATTCTTCGCAATCATCATCAAGATCTGGAAGCGTATTGTTTCGACATATATATGGGTCTGTATGGTGATTGTCGGTTGCCTAGCCCTGTTTATTGTTCTGCTTATCGTTGTGTGCAACATTTTTTCGAAAGTTGGGTGTCCATCTGATCTGATTATCTATCCAGTGATGTTGGTGGGACTGGTATTCTCCATTATTTTTGCCAATGCTATTATCATCTGCAATCTTGCTGTTGTCATCTCTGTTTTGGAGAATGTATCAGGCCCACAGGCTTTGCTAAGGTCGAGAATCCTAATTCAAGGCCAGATACAGGTTGGTCTTCTGATATATCTTGGATCAACAATGGGAATGGCATTTGTGGAGGGTTTGTTCGAGCATAGAGTGAAGACTCTGAGCTATGGTGACGGGTCTTCCAGGATATGGGAAGGGCCTCTGCTGGTTATTATGTATTCGTTTGTGGTGCTTATTGATTCTATGATGAGTACAGTTTTCTACTTCTGTTGTCGGTCTTCTAGTATGGAAGCCTCAGAGGGAGAAGGCCAAGCCCTGGTAGAAGTCATGGCTGTTTCTTCTGGATCAGTGGATATTCAATGACATCAATTTGTGTAGTGATGCTGTTTCATCATGTTTTTCTTGGTTAGTAACTAAAAAAAAACAGGAGTTATGAGAGGCAAACAACCACAGAAGTCTCTAAACTTACCTTTCAGTTAATCCTTGACTTGAGTATGTAATGCTGTTCCTTCAGTTTTATACAGTCTCAGGGGATGATAGAAAGCATCTGAAAGTGGTAAAAGCAATGGTGGTGGGTTAGTTGAATGCCACATTGAGGAAATTTTGGACAGTTCATATCAAAGTCATTGTATATCATTTTTTTTCTTGTCGTCATTCAAAACTGAAACAAAGTTACTTCAAATTGTTTAGGAAATGTTCTTTCATGTGTTTTATCTTTGTAAAAGTACGTCACAGTAAGCGTTCTTCTAGATGTTTTATTTTATTTTTATTTTTTAAAAATAAAAGATCAAATTAGCCTGTACAAGCATATCATTCTCATAATTTTTTTGAATAATACTTCTAAGTACAATGATGATGATACTCTTTTCAAGGATTATATTGATTCAATACTGAGATAGAACTCATGTGACCTGGGCAACTTGGGGTACAACTTGGACGAGTGGTTTTGAATTTGTTGGGCACTTGGGCTTAGGTGAAGCTGACTGAGCCAACACTGATGGTTTGGGTTTGAGGGAGGTGACTTTCCAGGAAAACCTTGGGGAAGGGAAACTGGAGATTCTGGACATTCCTCCCCTTGATAGGCAACCTGATAGGGATCTTATTGTGGGTGGACTTCAGAACACTGCTGTGAGCCAAAAAGGTGTCCCAACCATTTGTTTTGTGGAAGGGCAGGGGTATGTAGAGTCTTTGATTATGCTGAAAGAATCAACAATCGAATAGATGACTCTGTTATGGAACAGAGACCAGATATACTATTACTGAAAGAAATTAAACTGAGTTCCACAGATTGGATTACTTGAAGAGAAATTGGGGTTGTTTTGTGTTGAATGCTGCGAGCATTTTTAGGGATATCCTACTGATGTGGAATAAGAATGTTGTGGAACTTCAAGATCAATTGATGGGCGTTTCCTCAATTTCAGATTTATTCTAGAGTTTTGAAGAACATTTTGTGTGGTTCCTATTTGGGGTTATAGCTTAAATGACTGCAATCTAAGGCATGCTATGTGGGCTGAACTGAAAGGTGTGAAGAGTGCTTAGAACTCTCCTTCGTGCATAGGTGGGGATTTCAACATGATATGATTTTCGCATGAGGACACCAAAATTTAACAAATAATGTGTGACTTTGCCTATTTAGTGAACAGAAATCCTCCAATGGACCTTTCTCTTCATGAGGTGATGTATACTTTGGTCAAACAACGACAATGCTTCTGTTTGTAGCTGTCTGTACAGATTTTTGTTATCTGCTAATTAGGAGGAGAAGTACCCCAACATCTGCCAAGACGCCTTGCGCCAGCGCTGGACCACACTCCCTTGCTTTTGGATTATGGAGGTATGAATCCAGAATCTTCTCCTTTCAAAATTTTTTTTTTCTTTGAAATTGATAACATTGCGGAGAGGGTTGAAGGGTGGTCGTATCTGTTCATTTTCACAGGAAACCAGGTTAGGTCTTTTGTAAGAAACAAATGGCTATCAAAGGGGAAATCTAGAAATGGGATACAAAATTTGTAATTTGAATCTTAGAAAAGGATCGAAACCTTATGGTTAAATTGACCAAAATGTATCAGTTCCGTGTGGGTTCGGAACAAAATTCTTACATAATTTGAGTCGGTCAACATTTCATGACCTCAGTCGAAACATTGTAACCTTTTAAACAATATCGAACGAATCATTACATTTTTTGATACACAAACTTCAAGATTTTGGTCTACACGATAAAACACTTTTTATCTCTCTTCACGATTCCAGCTTCTAGGACGAATAAGATGGAGGCCATGTTTAGAAAATTCATGTGGGATGATTTGGTAGAACATCACAAATATCATTTAGTAGACTGGAATTCGTGTTGTAAGCCATTGGACAAGGGAGGCCTTGGTATTAGGAAGATTCGTGATCATAATAGGGCCTTCTTCACTAAATGACTCTAGAGGTTTGGGCTAGATTTAGGGAGTTGTTTTGTTGGGAGTCTAGAGAGGTTAAAATAAGACATGAATGTGGGATTTGGAAATCCATTTTAGCTGTTAAGGGTGTATTTTGGAAATTCTTGAGGTTTAAATTAGGCTCTGGGGGCAACATTAGCTTTTGGAAGGATGTGTGGGTGGAGGAGATCCTATTAATGAAGGCTTTCTCGAATATCTATAGATTGACCTTGGATCCTCATGTCTCGGTGGCTAATTGCTTTGATTAGTAGGAGGGTTTGGGATCCTGGTTTGAGGAGAACCCCTAATGATTGGGAGTGAGGAGAGTTGGTAAGTTTGTTGGGTGTTTTGGGTAATATCAACCCTGTGCTGGATGCTTTGGATGGGTGGGTTTGGTTACTTGACAGTAAAGGTTGTTTCAATGCTAAATCTTTATATATTGAACTTTTAAATTCCACAGCTACATAGTTTCCTCACAAAAACATTTGGAATGTGGATATTCCCTCCAAAGTGTCTTTTTTGATATGAAATAGTTTTCTGGATAAAATTCTTATCCTTAATCATCTTCAAAATAGATGTTGGAATTTAGCGAATAGGTGTGTCCTTTGCATGGCGGAGGAGAAATCTGTAAATCACATTTTTATCCACTGCCCTATGGCTAAAACGGGGTGGGTTTTTTTCCTTTTGCACCTTCAAATATCTTGGATTTTTCCAAATCGGTTCAATGAACTGATCTTGGGATGGTGGATTAGTGGTTTGGAGAGATTCATCTTTTCCATCTAACATGCTCTGCTAGGGGTCATATGTTGGGGGCTGTGGAAGGAAAGAAATAGTAGGATCTTTAAGGATGAGTATAGAAGCCAAACTGCTCTGGTGACCTTTATGTATGAAATCCTCTTTGAGTGGGTTTCGGTATGGCTGGATTATGAGGAGTTGTTTTGGTATGCCATATGGAGTGAGGAAATGTAAATCGGTTTGGTTTGTATTGTTTTTCTTCCCTCTCTAGCTGTTCCTTTTATCTTTTATTCTCTTGTATTGTGGGTATCACCCTCCCGGTGATCCGTTTTTGCTGTACTTTTGTTTTTTGCTCTTTCTTTTCAATAAATTCATTTTTACCTCTCAAAAAAAAAAAAAAAAAAAAAAAAAAAAAAAAAGAAGAAAAGAAAAAAAAAAAAAAAAAAACAATATATATATATACATATATATATATTCCCAATGACTTAGGGTTGGTTACACGAATCTTATTCCGCCATTCCATTCTATTTAGGATCATCTTTGCCATTAAATCACAAGCACCAAGATCGTACCTTCTTCAACCCAAGTCAATTTTGGCTTTTCTCTTGCCCCTTGAACTCCTTCAACTTGCATCATTGCACTCCTCACTAGTGTAATCATTGGTCGATTCTATCCTTAATAGTCATTCCGCTCATCCATTTTAACTTCCTCATCCTAGCCACACTTTTTTTATATATGTGTTGTTTCTTGGCTGCCCATAATTCTTCTATATAAAGGATGACTGGTCTTATAGCTTATAGCCACCTTATAAAAATTTCCCTTCAATGTATTCATTTATCACACAACACTCCAAAAGCACCTCGTCACTTCATCTACCTTGGTCTAATTCTATAAACAACATATTCTTCAGTATGTCCTTCCTTATGTATGATTTTCCCAAGATAACTAACATGGTCATTCTTGAGCATCTCTTGGTTGTCAATCTTAATTATTAACTACTACTATTTTTACTAAAATTGCATTCCATATATTTTGTGTTACTCTTGGCTTATCTTAAATCATTTTGAATATGAAATATCCCTTCTTTTCAAGAGCCAAAGAGACAGCCTTAATCAACCGGCCTTCACAAATGCCCCCTCTTAGATATTTAGAAGATAGGCAATAATATAACCTATTTACCCCCTTTATAGATGATATTACGTTAAAATGTATCACATCCTATTCTAATAACTTACCACCACAAAGTAAAAATCTGAAATACACACACACACACACACACACACACACACACACATACACTAAATTCTTCCATAAAGTGGCCAATAGGAAGAAATGAAAAAGTTGAATAACTAGTTTGAGCATTCAAGGTGAAGTGGTGGAAGATATGGATCGTACCAAGGATAAAGTAGTCAACATTTATTCTCTTCTTTATGCAAAGGAGAATTATGATACGAATGGCCCAAAATTGATAATTTGTTTTTGAATGTATTGGATTTGGAAACAACGTTGTCTCTTGAAGTCAGGTTTGCCGAAGAGGAAATAAAAAATGCCATCATTAGCATGGAAGTGAATAAATCTCCGGGTCCAAATAGATTCTCAATGCTTTTTTTATCAAGAATGCTAGGTCATTATCAAAGAGGATTTGATGATTGCAGAATTTTATGATAGGGGTATCATAAATAAAGCGGTAAATGCTACATCATTGTCCTAATTCCCAAGAAGGAGGTTTGTCCTATTAGCCTTGTTTGTAGTCTTTACAAGATTATTTCCAATGTTTTATCTTTGAGATTGAGGGACGTTATGGGCAAAGTGATTGCTAAATCCCAAGGAGCTTTTATAAAAGGAAGACAAATATTGGATGGTATTCTCATTGCTAATGAGTGTGTGGATTGGAAAATAGAAGCTAAAAACCTAAGTTTGGTGTGCAAAATTGATTTGGAAAAGGCTAATGATAGGGTGGACTGAGATTTTCTTAAATGGGTTTTGGAAAGAAATGGATTAGTTGGATCTCCTTTTGTGTGAGTTCAGCCTTTTTCTCAGTCATGATCAATGGTTGTCCAGTGGGTTTCTTTTCAGGGACTAGAGGCCTCAGGCAGGGGGATCCCCTTTCCCCCCTTTTTCTTTAGAATGATTAGAAAGGCGGAGATGGGGTTCATTTCTGGTTTTAGTATAGGTGTTGGGGATGTCACTATTTCTCACCTTCAATTTGCGGATAACACTATAGTATTCTGTGATGCGGACGCCCATCAGTTGGGATATCTTAGATGTATTTTGAGATGTTTTGAGGTAGTCTCAGGGTTAAAGATCAATTTGGATAAGAGTGAGATATTCCAAGTAGGCGAGAACTGTGATATTGAGAATATGGTGTGGATTCTAGGCTGTAAGATACGATCCCTTCCGGCAACATACTTAGGTCTTCCTTTAGGGGCGAATTATAAATCTAAGTGGATTTGGGAGCCTGTAATTGATAGGATTTCATCTAGATTAGATTCGTGGAAATCTCATATGCTTTCCAAAGGGGGTTGTCTGACTTTGATTAAGGCGACCTTAACGACCATGCTTAACTACTTCCTTTCCCTATTTACGATTCCATCATCGGTGGCCAACAAGATGGAAGCTTTGTTAAAAAATTTCCTTTGGAATGATTATGTGGAGCATCATAAATATCATTTGGTGGATTGGAAGTCGTGTTGTAACTTGTAAGCCTCTTGAGTATGGGGGACTCGGGATTAGAAAGCTTCGAGATCAAAATAGGGCTTTGTTGGCTAAATGGTTGTGAAGATTTGGGTGTGAGCAGGAAAGCTTGTGGAGGAAAGTGGTGGTGGCAAGGGTCGGGTTAGCTTTATGTTGGATGTCTAAGGAGGTTAGGGGGCGTCATGGCTGTGGTCTTTGGAAATTAATATTGGTATCCAAACAATATTTTTGGGAGGGCATTAGGTTTAAATTAGGTGATGAGAGTAATATAAGATTTTGGTTGGATGTGTGGATTGGAGATTCTCCACTTTGTTCGGCCTTTCCAAATATGTATAGACTGGCGTTGGAGCCAGGGGCTCTGGTGGTGAATTGTTTCAATGTAAAGTCTAGAGTCTGGGATCCGGGGTTGAGAAGAGCTACCAATGATTGGGAGGTGGGTGAGCTAGTGAGTCTTCTAGGTAGGTTGAGCAACACCATTCCAGGGCAGGGGATTAGAGACAAGTGGGTGTGGGTTCTAAACAAGAGAGGATCTTTTACAACAAAATCTTTATATATAAAACTCTGTAATACCATTGACTGTTTGATGCCTTACAAAAGCATTTGGAGAGTGAATATCTCATCAAAAGTGTCTTTCTTCCTTTGGAATTATTTTCTGGATAAAATTCTTACCCTTAATCATCTCCAAAGTAGAGGGTGAAGTTTGGCTAATAGTTGCATCCTTTGCATCAGGGAGGAGGAGTCTATGCAGCATATCGTCATCCATTGCTCTAAGGCTAAGATGGTGTGGGCTTTCTTCATTTTCCATCTAAAAATTCTTTGGATAGTTCCGAATTTATTTCATGAGCTGATTTTAGGGTGGATGCTTTTCGACTTGGATGGATTATCTCTCCAAATTTGGTGTGTTTTACCAGATACAATTTGATGGGGATTATGGAAGGAAATGAACAACAGGACTTTTGAGGACAAGTTTAGATCGGATTTGGCTCTGGTAACTGCCATATATATGATCATTCTTGAATGGCTGGCTGTGGATTCGAATTTTGAGGAGGACAAGTGACATTCTATCTGGAATGCTGAATTGTAATCTTAGTTTTGGGTTATTTTTCTCTCTTTATTCTGTTATGTGTTTTTGCTTTGTTTTTGTTTGCTCTTTCGTTTTGTGTGTATCATTGGCCTCGTGATTCCTTTCTTGTTGTTTCTCCTTTTTCTTTGCCTTCAATAAAGTTTGGTCTTTACCACTAAAAAAAAAGGGGGATTCCCTTATCCCCATTCTTATTTACTCTTGTTGGGGATGCATTTAATGCATTGATGGTAAAAAATATGGAAGCTACCCTAATTGAATGATTTCCAATTGGAATGATTGAGGTTTCGATCTAGCACTTATAGTTTGCTGACGACACAATATGTTTTTAATAATAGGGGGAAGGCATGTGCTTAATCTGAAACATATTCTTATGATCTTTGAGCTGATTTCTAGATTAAAGTGAACCTTTTTAAATCCAGCATGGCGAGTATTGGAGCTGAGGATGGGATGCGTACTTAGCTAGAATCTTTGAGTGTAAGGTTGAGGCTTGGCTCTTGAGGTACTTGGGTCTTTCATTAGGAGATTCACCTAGACCGATTTCTTTTTGGGACCCTATGGTGGAAAGAACTCAAAGGAAGATGGCTTGTTAGAAAAAGTCTTTTATATATATATTTGGTGGTAGAATCACATTTATGAAAGCAACAATGCTGAATGTACCTGTGTATTACATGTCCTTATTTAAGATGCTGGCCAAGATCATCAATACTTTGCCAAACTGTTAAAGGAAATTTCTTTGGGAAGGTGGCATGGAGAAGAAGGATCATTTGGTGAAGTGGTAGGAAATGTGTAGGCTAAAAGAGTTTTGGGAGGGGGGGGTTGGACATTGGTCACCTCAAGGAAAAGATTTTGGCACTCCTTGGGAAGTGGTTATGGAGATTTTTGACTAAAAGATAAAGCTTATGTCAATCTATAGTCCTTAGTAGATATGGGCTTAATACAAACAGATGGGATTGTAATGCAAATCCTAATCTCTCCATGTTTTTTATTTGGAGAAACATTATGTCCACTCTGCCTTTGTTGTGGGGGATGGTCGTTCCATCAAGTTCTGGAAAGATATATGGTGGGAAGATCAAAGATTTCCTTTTCTCAATCCTAGACTGTTTCGTCTATTGTGTGTGAAGTCCTTTCTTTCTCTTCCATTAGTTCTTTCTTGGAATCTTAATTTTTCCTCTTAACGAGGATTACATCTCAACCTCATTTCCTGATATAGAAGGATTTGGATCCTTGAGTCATCCGGAAACTGCCGAATGCATGTGTTTTGTAGGAACTAGAAGAAATATATATGAATTATGCGGAATGAAGAGATCATATTAAATACTCAAAATAATGGAAAAGTATAACCAAAGTTCCTACTCATCAACCATGCCATTAGAAGTTTCAAAGGCGTGGTTTTCATGGTGTTCGTTAATTATGCCATTTCAGTTCAGCCGTATGGAATATTCAAGTCAAATCGAACTTTAAACTAAGCATTGTCAACTTCCGGTATTAGGAAATATTTCAACAAACGTATTAAGGACAATATTCCTAGCATGCAAGTAATAGGGCTTCTTAGTAAGGGCTGCCAACTATTTTATCACAAATAAAGAACACCCGTAAAATAGATCCAGGTCCAAAATTCTGTATAATGAATTTTGCTGCAGCAGTTTATGGGTTGTAACACCAGGGATTGTGAATGATTAAACAAAATGAACAAAGGAAATAGAAATAGGAACTCATCCACACATTTTTTTCATCTTTTGACAGCATAAGAGAGTAAAAAAATAAAAGAATGTTGAAATAAAATACGTGGACAACAACAATCACTATGAAGAATAAATAATAAGGTGTTGTTAAGGTCACTATTTATGGTACTGTTCATGTCACTGTTCACAGCACAAGAACAACAAGAAAACAGCACGTACACATTCCCTTGGCCTCTCACCAAGCTTGACTTGATGTAGGATGAAATCCTAGACTCTAATCTCTGGATAACCTCTCTAATGACACCAAAATCAAGCCAAAAAGTCAAGTTTTGACCTTAGAAAAGTTGGGTTAAAAGTGAGTGATGGGATTACAACTCAAACCCACCCCTCTCCCGTCCAAAAAAAAAAAAAAAACTAAATTAACCATGCCACTATTGGCCTTATTAAAAAATTAACCCACCCCATAAACAATTAAAATAATCCATGCTTGTCATGAGACTTGAACCTTGCTGTCTTGTGTGGTGGCATATACAAAAGTCTCTTCTTGTTGTCCGTATCATACCTCCTAGTGAAGGTTTTCTGAAAATGAGTTTTGATGGCTCTTCCAAAGGTAACCTGGGGCCCAACAGCTTTGGGTATATGATCAGAAACAACAATAACAATGTTGTATGAATCCTATGTGGTCCTTTGGGGATTTTTGATTCCTTAAAGGCTGAAGCTACAGCTCTCCTCATGGGCCTTTGTGAGCTTAGGAAAATGGATGCTCAAGGCTGCATTGTGGAACGGGATTCAGCCACTGGCTGGTTTGGGGCTGGGTAGATAACTTAGCTAACCATGGGGAGGGTTGGTCTTCCATTTTCATTGGTTCTGAGCTTCCAGATATGCAGATGTAACAGCTTCTAGCTGTTGTTGTACTTTATTTTTCATTTTCGTTTAATAAAATTGGTTGTTATTTATCCTCTCTCTCTCTCTCTATATATATATATATATCCAAGACATGTGTTCATGTATAGGGGTTTGTAACCCACCAATAAATTGGCCCAACCTAAGAGATTTTCTAGTCAAAATCAGTATGACCAGATGACTTTTAAACCATTTAATCTATAGATCATTCTGGAGCTCTGAACTTTTTAGCATAGTCAAAAGTAGTACAATGAATAACAGGGTTGTGATCAACCAATTATGCTGACTATTGGTGTGGGAAATTTCTTATTTGGGACCCATTCATTGGTGGGTCATTATCTTCTGTACCTCAGTTACATGTCCCGGATACAAGGTTCCATACTAGTGTACCGGTCTTCATAGCCCTAAACCCAAGTATTGGAGACCATACAATACTTTCATTACCTATAAAAATATTATATATGATTAAGTGTAAAAAGGGCATGAATAAAGAAATTTTGTCGGAAAAAAATCAGTCCAACTGGATGTTTTTAAAAAATTAAAGAGAAAAATAAAGCATACTACTTACGATTTCCATATGGATGGGTTACTTTACCGTGTAACTCTTTCTTTATGATGATATAATGTTTTTGCACCATGATTATTGGCCTTTTACTTGTGTCTCTTTGAGATCCAAATGTGTGAGGTATAAATTTCTGATGCTTATCTTATCATGAGGGATGTCTTACTTTTTTATTTTTTTGGCTGAATTGGGGGATGTCTTACTTTATGACCATGGTTATAGATTTATTAATTTTTTGTAACATAGACCTTAGGGTTAGAGTCACACATTACAGCATATTAGTTGCTATTGATCTCACATATAATATAATACATGCTTGTTTAGATTATCTAAGCAGTTGCAAGTATATATTGATGCTTATTTATCATCTTGTGAAGTTACATACATGATTTTGAACATTTTGATAGTTTCTGTAATTTTTGCAATGTTTCCTTGGGCTTCCATAAAATTCCACAAATTTATTCTAGTTTCATGATGACCTAGGTTTAGATTGAAGCCTTGGGTAGAGATAAGGTGTGGAAATACCATGTGATGGAGACGTTATTCTCCATTAACATAAGGGAAGAAATTGGTACGCTTTTAGAAGAAGACAATGGGTAGATGGACCGCCAAAAAAGAATATAAGAAGCTGGCTCACATGGAGAAAGAAGCCTATGATTGATTGGTTACAAGTAGGAGGTACATGGGAAAATGTTTGTGGAAGAGGATTCAATTAGGGCAGCCATTGTGGATTTCTATAAGAGGCTTTATGGGGAGGAAATCTTTCTGGTCAAGGCTTGATGGTGTGGACCTTTACAGAATCTCTAGTGAGGCATGCGCTTAGCTTAAAAGGAAGTGTTGAAGGTGTTGGGTGAGCTTAGTGAAAATATGTGATAGGATCTGATGGTTTTCTACTGCTATTCTAAAAGAATTGTTGGCACAATTGGCAGGGATGTGATGAAGGCTTCAAGTTTCGCATGAATGCTTCAGAAAAGTTTCACATGAATGCTTCATTGGAGAGTTGTGAGCCTATGTAGCAGAAGCCTGTAGCTATCACTACAGGTTTGCAAGTGACATTTCCAGTGGTAAAAGAGTCAAAGCAAATCACATGGTGTTGACACTTTTACCCTTGTAAATGTCACTTCTCAACCGATGGTGATAGCTAAGGGCTTCTGCTATGGATTTCCACTACAGAGGATCATGAGTCCTCGTTGGAGAGAAGTTCTGGTGTAACCTTTATAGCCTTAGTTCCGAAATAGAAGGGGATGTTGACATTAGAGATTCCGGCCTATTAGCCTTGTGTGGAGTTTGTATAAAAGCTGATTTCCAAGGTCTTCTTTGCCTTAAGATCTTGGGTAGTATTATTTTTCTTTATCATGGGGCTTTTGTTGAAGGAAGGCAGTTTTTGGATTGGTCTATGATAATCGTGTGTGTATTGATACCAGAATGAGGAGTGGAGTCTGTGAATAATGCCATAACATGCATGCATGAATGGATGTAAACGTCTTGCTTGGGTGAGCTGTGGTACTTTAGGCAGCTAGAGAGTCAACCTATGGAAAGAGATTCTTAAATCTAATGAGCGCTTCAATGAGTTGTGGATTTTAAGGCGAGTAGAGGGGATCAAATCACTTTTGAAGTGACTGAGTGTTTGGCGACTTGACTTGCGTGTCTAGATTTCACTGATATTTGAACAATTGAGAGATTGGTACTTTTCCTAATCATCTCATGAGCCTGAGCCAAGCTTCTGTTGATAGCCAGTGTGGGGATAAAAGAGTTTGTCTTGCAAATGCAAAATTTTTCTATGGAGCCCTCGAGTCCATGCTAAAATCTTTTCCTTTTTATTGATGGTGTATCGAGACGACTATTGATGGTGTATCGAGACAACTTTTGATGGTTGACCATCTCATTTCAAGGGAGATTTGTTTCTTGTGCCAGCAAGATTGGGAGTCGGTTAGTCAACTCTTGCTAAATAATCCTTTCACTTATGAGATTTAGTCCACTTAATGCAGAGGTTTGGGATGTCATGGGTTGCACGTGCAATGCCATGACTCTTATCAACACATAGCCTGTGAGGGTTTTAAGTGGGAGGAGTTGCATTCTGTGGAACCTTCTGCCTTTGCTTTATTGTGGATAATTTGGAATGGGAGAAATCAGAAAATCCTTGAGGGCAAGTGTATATTGGCTGCTAGGGTGATTGAGAGACTGTCAATCCTGCTGTTTTTTGTGGTCCCCAATTCTGTCTTAATTCATAGGAATAGATATTCTGTATACACTGGACAGTGGGATGACATTGATATTCTGTATATACTTTTTGTTGATAATTTTCCGGTATGGTTTTACACAGCTAATCATATAGTTTCTTTGATTTCCTTTATCATTCCCATCTGAATATTTCCTACTGTAAAACCAATAGATATAAATTATAATTATATGTATTTATCTTATCTGTGATCAATTTCTTTATGTTTGTTACTGAAGTAGATCAAAACTCTATAATTAGTGATCACATCATCGATGATAGCTTTAAAAATTGAGAAGCTTCAAAGGGAGTTCTTGTTGAAGGGTGGTGAGGATTCCTGTAGAATGCATCTTGTAGCATGGGATATTGTTTGTTTTCTAAAGGGTAAAGGGGGGAGGAGGGGGGGGGGGATGTGTTTTTGTAAATTGGTTGATATGAATATAGCCTTCCTTTGTAATGGCTTTGGCGGTTGGGATCGGATGAGGATTGGCTTTGGAAGAGAGTGCTGGTTGAGAAGTATGGGATTTGGGATGTTTGGAATCCTAATAAAGTCTGTGGCCCGTACAGGAGGAGTCTTTGGAAAGGAATTATTTGGCATTTGGATTTCTTTGAGAAAGGGATTGGCTATGATATGGGAAAAGATGATAGGATTTTTTTGGAAGGATAGGTGGTGTGCGGGAAGGCCTTCGAAGAAGGTCTTTTCGAATATTTATTTGTTAGCTGAAAATCACTTGGCTATGGCTACTTATTACATGGAGTTGTGTTCCAACCAAGTGACTTGGCATCCCACATCCGATTCTTAGGAGAGCTGCTTATGATTGAGATATCCCTTCTATATGTAACCTTTTGGAAAGGTTAATGAATGTGACTGTTTGTGTTGACTAGGCTGACCAAAGAATTTGGTATGCTAATTCCGGGGGCAGTTTCTCTGTGAAGTCTTGCTATAGCTTTATTTATTCGTCTTGGGACCTTGGTATTGCTTGGAAGGAAATTTGGAATGATATGATTTTCTTAAAGGTGCAGTTCTTTTGGACAGCTTCTTTGGGGAAAATTTCTACAATTGATGCGCTTATCTGAAAAGGGATGTATCTACCAAATATTTGTTTATTGTGTTATGGGGATGGGGAGCCAATAATTCTTATTCATTGTCCGTTTGTTATGGATGTTTGGAATGCTATAATGCAAGACTTTGGTATGAGCTGGGTGACATCTCCTAATGTGGTTAGTCTTTTGACTAGCTGGCGCATTACCGCTTTCAATCCTAAAGGTAAGAGGATTTGGCACATGGTCCCTATGGTGGTGTGGTGGTTGGTGCGGAGAGAAAGGAATAATAGGGTGTTCGATAACTTTGCTGATCCGTCATTCCAAGTGTATAGGAAGGCTAATAATTTGCTTCATTTTTAGGCTAAGAAATCTAAGGAGTGTGATAATGGTCATAGGGGTGGGCCTTTGCAGGATTGGAGATTAGCTATAGGCTTGGGTTAGCCTTTCTTTGCCTTTGGTTTTGTGGGCTATTTTTTTTGGGATCGATAAGGAAAATTTATTGAAAGAAGAAGGAAACACAGAAAACAAAAAACAGCATGAGGTGAGGAATGCCACCCAACACAGAACATAAAACAGAAAGAACAAGAAGCTCCTAATTCCAAACCATTTTGTCCAACTCCAGGAACCATTTGTGGGTTGTTTCTTTGTGTGGGCTGCCTTATTTCCTCTTTATATAGATTTTCTTGCTTTTGAATAAAATTCTTTTTTCTTATAAAAAATCATTCACGAATAATAATAAGTAAATAATTTTTCTTCACTTTTTCAAAGAGACATTTATGTGGAATTGGGTAGTAAAGCACTATACATGATTGTATCATCTGAGCTTACCTTCTCTTCATTTTGCATGCAAGCTCATTATTGGGTTCACCTTTTTATATTCAAGTTCCATAGCAAAAAAAGACGACCCTCGTCTGAAGCATACAATTAAATTAGAATTTCATTGATGGATCCATAATTTAGTACTCATTCCTTGAAGCACTCTTTTTGAGAAGCGTCTTTTCTTTCTTTGAAGTATATGAGCCCCATCTTTTGATATTCTCCATGTTAGTTCTTTCTATGCGCATCTAAGCAAGGATCTCCTTTTGAAAAACTTGCAGGTCCTCCTTGAGGTTAGGCTTTCCTGTTCGAGCAGGCATAGGAACAGTTAAGCTTGCATAGAGCAAAGCTCAACCAATGGGCTATTTGCTATAGTTCAAAGCCTTGTTCATAGAAGGTCCGGAGACATGAGAAGAACTCCAGAACAAGGTTAGTTTCACCTTCAAAATTTCAGTTGATGCATTGGCATTCTCCACAATTTGGGGGATTACAGATTTTGATCATATTCTACATTTCTTGGAGGTATTTCAGTTAGATATGGTTTTTTATGTTATGGAGATTTTTAGAACCCTAACATGGAGGTATTTACTTGATGAGGTTCCTCCTTCTAAATGGTTCTTTCATCTACTTGCTGATAAACATCATACTGCACATGAGCTGAACTGATACAAGTAGGAGTTCATCTGAGGTGGACTTTAAGTTTGGTTTCCCATACTCTACTGACACTTGCTGCATGTGCTGGATGGGAGTTAACATTTGATGGGCCTGGCTGTGCCAGAATCTGACCCAGTTGGATGATTAACTGTCCATTCTGTAAACTTTTCCTTGTGGGACCCATCAACATGTTGATTCAAAAGAATGTGATAGGTTGGAGCCATTGAAGGTTAGCTCATAACCACTTTCTCATGTGCCACTTGGAGGTTGTGCTAAGATGATAGGTCTATTGGTATGTGTACGCTGGATTTTGAGTAATTTATTGCTGTATTGTTGTCACTGAAAGTTTAACAAGATAGAAGGCAAGCAGCATGGTTTTCAAGTTTTATACCTTTATATACTTTACCACACTGATTAAATGATGGATAGATTTGGAGAGAAGACGTGGTGCATTTAATCTTCTCCTCTACAACAATATTGAATTCCTTGGAAGTCCACATAATGCACATTGGACTTGGAGAATGCACATAAGAGAAGGTGAAGGAAATGCAGTAGATAAAGCAAAAGCAGAGAAGAACAAAAGTACAAGGTAAGAATACAACCGTTTCTTTGTTCAAATTTTCAGAAGAAAGAAGATGCCTTTTCTTCAAAGTTTGACATCTTCTGTTTTTATTTTCAACTCTGTTAGATGTGGATGGAGGAATGGTTTTTACATTTTCCAACTCTCCATGCTAGCAAAGCTTCAAACAGTTTGTAAGGTTTTTGAAGGGAGGAAGCAGTTTGATGGGGAGTTTATTGTTCTAATCACCTAGAGAAACAAGAAATTGAAGTTAGTTTCTTCCAACTCACCATGTTAGCAAAACTGTAGAAAGTGTTTAAGGTTTATGGAGGAAGCATTTTGAAGACGAGTCTATTGCTGTTTATTGTCCTAATACCTAGAAAAATAAGAAAATTGAAGTTAGTTTTTCCCAACTCACCATGCTGGCAAAGCTTCAAAAAGTGTGTAAGATTTATATGTAGGGAGGAAGCATTTTGAAGGGGAGTCTATTGTTCTGTCACCTAGAGAAATGAGAAATTGAAGTTGGTTCCTTCCCTTGATGGGTGGCAAAAGGGCTGTAATAGTTAGGGTTGTCAACAACCCGGTTATACATCGTATTTGGTCTGCTTAAGGCCATACAATGTTTGTATTCTGGTTCAGCCTGTTATATCTATTATTTATATCATAATATTGTAGGTCATGTCACATAGAATACAACATATAAAAACCTTAACCGTAACCCTGACCTATTTCTCATCTCCCATTTCCATTTCATATGAAAGAAAGCAGAAATCTCAGCTGAAACCTCCCCAGTAACCAACTCCCCTTCTCTAGTTGAACTCTACCGATATTGTATTTGTGAATATCGGCAACATATCTGAATTTGATCCGATATTTGATTAAATAAATGAATGCGAATGTGGATGTCTATATCCACTTCGTATTAGGTCTGTTTATATCCTTAATGGCTTTCTAATGTAAGATTCTTATTGGTCTGTTGGGGTTCCCATTACATTTATTAATACAATTTACCAGAACCCTGCTTAAACTCCATTGAAAGGACCCCTCCATCCAAAGAAACCAATAGCTCTATCGGAAAAAGAGAGAGAAAGAAATCAATAGCTGTATAGGTGAGTTGGTAACTTGGTATCCACACTACTTTACATGATATATGTAAGGGAGCTTTTTATAGCACCTCCAAAATTTCTTTCCACTCCCCAATCTTTCCATACCCCTTTTTTTTTCCCAATCCCCTACCCCAAAACACCCTCCCTTCTCTATCCCGCATATCTCTCTCTCTCTCTCTCTCTCTCTCTCTCTCTCTCTCTCTCTTAATTTTATTTATTTTTCTGTTTGAGAATAGTCTGTTCAGCCCTGCAAGGCTGAACAAAGGCTTTATGTTCAGCCTTGTAGGTCCGAACAAGGTGTTCCAGAAAAAAAAAAAAAAAAAAAAAGGTGACCGCAGCTGTTGCTGCTGCTGCTGCCGCTGGAGTTGGGTGGAGAGAGGGAGAGAGAGAGAGAGGGGGTGGGTGTGGAGAGAAGGGTTAGAAGGG